>OY759267.1:46176585-46194085 GCA_963662155.1 Lamellibrachia columna
TGTGTAACTGCTAGCAGCGTGAATATGTTTAAAAACATGTTTTTGTGGACTCTCAATAAGTCAATGACTCCCTTGATCACTTGCCATCTTGATTTTTTTATCTTGGATGGCAATCTTGCTCAATCTGGTTAAATCTCATTAAATCGTGTTAAATCTTGTTAAATTTAGTGAAATCTTGTTAAAGGTGGCGGCGCCGAGTATGACCGGGCCAGGAGGTTCACCGACATCGTGCACATATCGTCGTTACCAGAACAGAGCCGTATTGTCGACCTGGACGGAGCGGTCGATGTGAAGGCCCTGATAACGCTGTTCTCGGAGCAGATCAACGATCAGCCAACGCCTGACGTTAAACAGTACACACTGAAATTGACGTCCAGTGAAAGCCGGAATACACGCACGAGGCATGGCCATAGAGCCATACGCCCTTCGCCGGCGGCGTCCATGAACGTGTCGTCGGAGCCGTTCATCGGAGTGAAGGCCACCATCCAGAAGATGTTGCTCGCTGAAGACGTCGATGCACGGGAACCTGGCGAAGACGGCGGCGGAGACGAACTCCGTCGACGACACCGTCATCAAAGTCGACACCACAAACACCGTCACCGAGATAACGACGGCGTCCACAAAGACGACAACGGCGACGACAAGGAACACCACCATCATCACCACCGACAACAACAACACCAAAAACAACAACAGCAACAGCAACAACAACAACTACCTCATGAAGAAAACATTATGAACACAATCAAAATGATGAAAGTGTCGCTAGACGCTATTAATCCGATCGGCAATGATGACGCCGTTGACCGCGGTCATTGCCTGCGTCCTGGCGACGTTGACCGTGTCCCGCTGGCTTCCGTTGATAAAGAAACTAAACCGAACCTCGTCTCTAACACTCCGAGTGGAGAGACCTCGATGCACGGACTGGCAAAATTTCGCCAGATGCTTCAAAGATACCGTCGACCTGAGAAGCGCACATCAAGCGAGGCCGTCTAAGAGGCGACAAGCTAAAACGTTCTTCTGACCTTGTTGCTGATCATTGTTACTGAGTTATGTCTTGAAATGGGATGCGTATTGTATTGATGAAAATACTTACGTGTGTGTATATATATATATACCTATATATATATATATATATATATATATATATATATATATATATATATATATATATATATATATATATATATATATATATAAACACACACGCAAACACACACACACACACACACACACACACACACACACACACACACACACATACCTGTATATATATTTATATACATATATATATATAGGTGTGTGTGTTTGCGGGTGTGTGTTTGTGGTGGTGTGCGTGTGCCTGCGTGCGTGTGCGCGTGTCATTTACCAAATAGAACCATTAGATCAGACAATCATCCAATTCCTTCCAAATAAGCCCTCTATGGCATGCGCCTTGCTTTAGTGCCGTACTTGCTCGTGTGTGTGTGCGTGTTAGCGTGTGCGTTACTCGATCCGTCTGTTTTTCGCCAGATGGAAATCCAATAAAGTTTATCCTCGAGGTGGAGCCACTGACCCGTGCGGAGGCGCCGACGATCCAACGAACACGTTTTGTGAATACAAAGATACGACTTTTGGATTTTGCAATTTTCTGCATGGCACAGTTTAACAGACTGCGGTGTTGCACCAAATGCTTCTCACCAGATATTTAGGCTTCTATGCCTATTATTTTAGTCCTTGCAAGTAATTGTGTAGCATTGTGATTCTGAAACTCGTTTTATTGTGTATGCCCAATGTTTTTGCCCGCATACTCGTCGTACAAAAGTTCATGACATAATTTTATTATTATCAACATCATTATTATCATTATTATTATTAACTATGTTTACCCGATCGTGAAATATGTAGGAAACCGGCAACTTTGTTGGACGCCCTCTCCGAAACGACCTGCGTGAAACACCGCAGATGACATTCGCACACCAGCTGTCGTCAGCGCGTCCAACGTCATCGTCTTCGGTGCCGGGTCGCATGCGCACGCGCGTGTGTCCCGCTGTTAATATGGCCATATTAGCGTTTCCGGTGGCACGTCGCCATTGTCTGCCGCGCTGCCGTTGGGCGTCGTTTGTGCAGCGCCGGAAGTCAACGACGGTCATTTACGTCTCTCGACAAGCTTTCGGGGAGGGAGCGAGGTTTTTATTGCCGCCGTCGAGTGACGCGAGGGATTCAATGACGCAAGTCCGTCGCTGTTGACGAACGGGTTTCTTGTCGCCGATCGAACGAGCAATCATTACACCCCATTGTGTGGACGCCTTTATGTCGTCAGTCGCTGGCACCGGTCGGCATACATGAATAACGATTTATCGTTTGCCGCATAAACTGGCGAGAGCGCTCGGTTTTTGTGTTTTCCGCTTATGTTTTCATGTCCAACAAAACATGTACACTAATAGAGCGACATGGCCGTCTTAATCGAGCCGCGCTGTCGGTTGAGTCGCAAAGGTCATTAATCGCTGGCTTGATTTGTGTTCACGTGGCTGAAAAGAATATGTGACGAGCACCGTTGACTTCTGAATATGCGTCATCTGCTATCAGAGCGTATCGGTGTTCAGCTCTTGTGTTCGTGTTTTCTGCAAGGTCTCTGCTTGATTACTAATGGTTGATCATCGTCGGTGATGTCAACAGACGTATCGATCGCGTCGGTGACAAAATACGACAGAATCGTGCCACGTGTACTGGACAAATTCACACGGTCACTTTGGTGACTTGGTGACATATTATAAGATATTAAAAAAATATCCTAAAATTCAGCATTGACCTTCAATAAACAAAGCTACAAATCGGACACTGTACCTGACCTACGGGCGGACACTTCCCATGCAGAGTTCTACAATGTTTTATTCGACAAAGAAACCGCTGTGCAACGGACACTGTGTGTCGACGTGTTAGTTTCTAGATCAGAAATATATATATATATATATAGGAGGAACCCGCGACGGATGGGTGCTGATAAAAAGATATATTATAAATATGTAGACTACAATTACTTTGCCCAGATTGGAATAACTGACGCAGCTGTAATTGCATTAACAAAGACATGAGTGAACACGAGTGTTGGTAAGACCAACACGGGGACGACGGCTGGTCCGCGAGAGAGACGGATTACCGGTGAAATGTAACGGTTGACCCCACCTTTTGCTTCAGCGGGCTCAAACATCTTTCGATAAAAACATTTGCGTTCATCTGTCCAAACCGCTAACAAATCAACACACATACCTTTTTTCGGATCATTACATTAGCTGTTCTCGTGACGGAATTTTTATCGATTAGGGGAGACCGGGCCTAGTTTATACAGCGGCACGTTGTTACAGAATTGTTTTACGAAAACATAGGGATCGCCAGTAGATATTTTCTACTTAGATTTTCAGAAAGCTTTTGGCAAAGTGCAACATCAAAGATTACTACTTAAATTAGAAGCCCATTGTATCGGGGATGGCACAATTGACTGGATAGAACAATGGCTAACTGACAGAAGACAGCGTGTTGTAGTAGATGGAGAGGTTTCAAACTGGAAATCAGTTTTGAGTGGGGTACCACAAGGATCAGTATTAGAACCTTTATTATTCTTAACATATATCAATGACTTGGACGACAATATAAAAAGCAACGTATGGATAGAAAGGTTAACACTGATGGTGAAAAACAACATTTACAAATCGATCTAGACAAATTAGTTAAATGATCTTAAAAAATGACAGATGTTATTAAATTTTGGGAAACGGGAACTTGGATATAAACTATTATATGGGAGATACTGTTCTGGGTACTACTGTAAAAGAAAATGACTTAGGAATAACAATAAGTGCTGATATGAAAGTTTCGGAACAGTGTGGTATTGCAGCTTCAAAGAGTAATAGAATTGTTGGGTTGATTAGGAGAAATATAACATAATACCTCTGTATAAAGTAATAGTTAGACCTCATTTAGAACAATGTATACAAGTGTGGAGACCATATCGTAAGAATGTGGTTTAACAACTCTGCAGACAAGGAGGTTAAGAGGAGATCAGATTGAAGTTTTTAAGATATTGAATGGGTATGAAAATATTGATAGAAATATGTTTTTCTCACTCAAGAAGGATAGCAGAACTAGAGGACATGAGGTAAAATTAGTAAAGGATCAATGTAGATTGGACATCAGGAAGCACTCGTTCTCACAGAGGACGATAAATGAATGGAACAAATTGTCTACAGATTGTGTAACTGCTAGCAGCGTGAATATGTTTAAAAACCAGGTTGACACATATCTCAGGAGGGCGGGTTATAAGTAGATGAACATTGTTGGACTCTCGTTAATCCAATGGCTTCCTTGTCCACTTGCCATCTGGGCCTTTGGCTTGGATGGCAAATCTTGTTAAACTATAATATGAAATATCACTGGTATAGTACATTGTATTGCGAATAATAAATTTAATGTGTGCGTTAACATAAATAATGCATCTAACATACTTTTCACAAAAATGTAATACTATACAACTACATTTCAATATATAAATTGTCGTTTTTTTGTACATTGTTGCATGATTGAATGGTTGCACTTCGAATATGTTACAAAGGGATAGCAAGATACGTCGTAGAAAGCAATACAAATTGAAAAGTATTGACGTTTATATAATATGCACCCACTGCAAGATTCGATTAAATCATAATGAACAACGTCGGAATACTAGTCTGTATCGGTATGCTTCCTCTTATGTGGCATCACGTCTTGTCGGACTGGCGGACTTTATGAAATAGTTTCAGTATTTTGGCCAGTCCGCGTAATTCCGGCTCTTCACTGGTCACCAAAACTGCTCCGGATTGACCGTCAGAGAAATCTAGCAGGGACGTTCTCGCCGAAACAACGTTAGTCTTAGTGGTGTCTCGTAGTTCACTCAGATTTTTATTGGACAGCATGTTGACGGGGCCAATGTTTCCCGGGCGAAGACAGTGTCCGCGATCAATGCTGTCTGTGCCGCTGGCTGTGATCGTGTTTTGGCACTTCTGCATTGCCTTTATTGCTTCGACAATGTTTCCTCGCTGGTTGTGGCGGAAATCCTGGACGTCGTCTTGGTGCTCCGTGTTGTCGTCTTGAGGACAATGGCAACTCTTGTCGTCGTCGTGGGAGCGACTGTGGCTTGTTTTGTCATCTTTGGGACGATTGCGGCCCTTTGTGTCGTCTTGGAGACGGTTGCGGCCCTTTTTGTCGTCTTGGAGACGATTGTGGCCCTTTTTGTCGTCTTGGGGACGGTTGTGACCCTTTTTGTTATGTTGGAGACGGTTATGGCCCTTTTTGTTGTCTTGGAGACGATGGTGGCCCTTTTTGTCGTCATGGGGATGGTTGTGGCCACTTTTATCATCTTGAAGACTGTTGTGGCTTTTTCCATCGTTTTGGAGACGACTGTTGCTTTTTCCGTCGTCTTTGATACGATGGCGACCGTTGTCGTCGCCTTGGTGACTGCGTGCTGGCCGACGACTTCTGCTCCGGTTGCGACTGTGACTTCGATTGCGGCTCTGGTTCCGGCTCTGACTGAGACCCCTGCTCTGGCTGAGACCCCTGCTCTGGCTGAGACCCCTGCTCTGGCTGAGACCCCTGCTCTGACTGAGACCCCTGCTCTGGCTGCGGCTACGGTGGCGACTGCGCGAGTGTGTCTCCACGCGGCCTTCTTCGTCTTGCTGTGGTGACGGGTCACCTTTGAGAAGCGCCATCTTCTCTATGGTAGCTTTCACTCCTATAAATGGCTCGGACGTAACGTTCCAAGCTGGAGCTGAAAGGCAACTGACTCGACAGTCTTGGTTGAGGAACATGGTGTTTCTTTTCCAGTTGTCACGTGACGCTGATTCCATATACACGGTGGTCTGTTTGATTACAGGTGACAAGGGGCAGGTGGACTGCGCCGAGAACAGTGTTACCAGGTTCTTAACACGGGCACCTCCTCCACGGTCACCGTCACCTTTTGGCACTGACCGGTCCACGGTAGACACAATTGCCGGTGTAGCTTCTACAGGCGGCAAAGACTCGACTAGCACATATTGGTTTGGTTTTTTGGGTCCTTCACATTTCACTGTTGCAACGTCAGATGTTTTTGTTTTTGCCAAAGTTTTACTGGTTGTGGATCTTTTATTGTTTGCTTTAATTCGAACTGCCGCTTTTCCATTGTCTGGAGTCGCTACTTTGATGAATGGATCGCTGTTGGTCTCTCGTTGCTTTTTCCATGTCTGCTTTGCAATGTTGGATACTTCAAGTGGCAAAGTTTTACACGCTGTCGACATGTGTACAATGGCTGTAGTCTGTAGCGTCGTCGTGTCACTCGTAAGACCGAAACTTCCGCTGTGCGACTCCTTGCGTCCGGGCCGCGAGACCTCACGTCCAGGCTTTCTCGGCACGGTTAAAGTCGACTTCACCGCTTTGTAAAGTTTGATTATGCCCGTCCCATGGCGCGGTACTTGAGGTTCTGACGTCGTCGAACTACTGTCGGAACAGGACAATCGGTTGTCGTAACGCGTTCGTGACAATAGCGGTGTCGTGTCGTCGTCGTCGTCGTCATGGTGATGTCGCCAACTGGAACAACACCCTAGTCGAGCGTGGCTACCAGGCTGCGCCACAAGCGCTTTGAAGACTTGACGGGTCTGTGTGTCCTTTAGCACCCACCCTATGGCGCCGGCCAGGAACCCGGGCACGCAGATGGCTGCTACATAAATTCCCGTGTCGACATCATTTTCGTCATCGGTTGTCATTGACTGAAAATGAGGAATTGATGAAATAATGTCGTATTAAGATTTTGAAAACAGTTTCCTGTCTTATATTTTTATGACACCGGTGCACGCACGCACGCACGCACGCACGCACGCACGCACGCACGCACGCACGCACGCACGCACGCACGCACGCACGCACATTGGTTCAACAATTAGAGCACACCAACATAAGGGAACGCAGTAGTTACGACATTGGACTCTCTGGCTGGGTATCTCCAACCTTCAGTAGAGGCTGAGGTAACTTATCTCAGTCCCCATTGCCTCAGTTCACTAAGCCAACATGACTCTTGTAGCTAGGGGTATAACCTGTTATTTACCTGCACCAAAGAAACTGGGCTTCTGCGACGACTCTACTGGCTTAAATGACCCATAAAACGATTAACGCAGCAGGAACAATTAGTCAACAGTGGTTGGTTGAAAAGCGGTTACAAATCTTTTTGACCATAATTCGACCACTGTTCAACCAGTTTTGCCCATCTACTTGTGCCCACCAGCTACGTAGCGCACCTGCAGTCGTGTGCACATGGCGATCACGGCGAACATAGTACAGAGAGTGAGCGCCAGGGGCAGAATGAGGTTCAAGATGGCGGCTGTGGCGCACTCGTACGGCGACCAAGTGAATATCGGTCCTAGTATGTGCAGGCGCGGAAATCCATGGATCACGTTAATTATGAATAATCTACAAGATAGACAAACAGGTGTGGCCAAACTGCACTTAAAACAAGCAATACGATGAAAATAAGGTGCTATATGGAGCGTGCACATCACTGAAACATCGCACATATATGGAATATGGATATCATAACAAGGGTTATACACAATTCCTTTAGTAAGGACTGCTGTAACCCCAAAATCTCATTGTGTTGAATAAGAGATGGTAGACACCTTCTCCAAAGTCTCTGTTGAAGGGAACATGGTAGACACCTTCTACAACGTCTTTGTCGAGTAGAAAAGGAGTCAATGTGGTTCATGTTAGCGCTACTTCCACAACTTCTTCCAAACTCACTTTAATATAGCATGTCGCTAATACTTTTCTTTGGCAGTAGCACTAAATAGTAATAAATGTTTCTTATGGAGTTTGACAGTTATTTAAGAGAAGATCATTGATTATTGACAAGCTGCCAAAGTTTCGATAATGGAACGTGAAGATGAAGAAACAGCATCTCACCTGCTTGCGGACCGTGTGGCCGGCCTAAGTAGGATCTTTGTCTGTTGAAATCTCGAGTCTCTGCTGACGACCCAGTGGTCCCAAGGCAGGTACCAGAGGATGTCGTGCTGCATGTCAAATACCTCGACGTGGTCGAGGTACCTGTGGACGAACACACGGGCCGTTAGGGAGCAAAATTCCTTTGGTGGTTAGGAAGTGCGCTACCATAGTACGGCAGAATGAAACGACAGTGAATGCTTATATGCACTGTGCAGTTCTTTGGTCGAGTACTACCATTTAGTTAATGTTATTACTACATTCAGTTCGTTTCGTTAATGTACGCCATATACGGCGTTTCTTCATGCAAGTGAGCAAGCGTGTTTACGTGTTGTTCCATGGCCGAGACTACGTGGAAATGGCACCCCTGCGACTGACCCAGTCAAGGAATGATGAGAGAGGAATGTGAAAGTAAGCTTCCACTATTTGTGGACTACTGAGAAGATAAACACACCATGTTTCCTGTGGTTGTCTAGAGGCGTAGCAGTGTATCGACATCTTCCGGATTGCTCCCAGAGAACCTATAAATGAAGCCGACAGTGAAACCCAGTCAAACGAAATGACGTCACACGGAATGAAACTACAAAAAGAGGACCCGCGCTTTATCTCATTCGAAGCGAATGCAACGTTTGTATAACGAAACCACCTATAGACGACTTGCGTGCCGACAACATATGAGTCTATAAGACCTCGGATTTGATGAGGGCGATTCTCACTGTATGATTAAACGAATCTGTCGGAGTTGATATGTATACCGTCTGTATCGATGACGAAGTTGTCGGTGCATCTTGTCTTGAACAACTGAGCATCCTCATAGTAGTAAGGGCAAGCTATGTAACGTCGACTGCGGCCCTGGCTACCCACGACCTCAAAAGATACAGTCGGCCTTCCACCCGCACCTACGGTAAAAACACCAGTTATTATGTGTTTTTTCAGACTATCCACATATGTAACATCGTAATTGTGATTCAATGTGGTCACTAGGCGGAGCATTCATGACCAAACAAACTGGGATCATCAAGGGTAGCCCGGATTCTGATCTTCTGTAGAAAATTATCAGTGTTAACAAAATAGAAGATTATAATAAAAGACAAGGTGGTAAATATTGAAGCATTCCAGGACAATAAATGTTGAACATTTGTCCGTGTCCGTGACATGCACACTAAATTATTATCACTACTACAATTATTATTGTATATCATTTCCTGCGACACCATTGTCCATGACGTTTCAGCTCTGCACAATGACCATATAGTATACAAGTATTATTGTATAGGTGAACACAACAACAAACCATTATTATTGTGTAACTAGGCAGATATGTAAAATGAGCAGACAGCACATTACCAACAAACTGATTAATACCTGTTTGAAATCCTGTCACGAACGAGACAATGTAAGGATGTGCACCCTTATCGAGCCAGTCTTGAGGTCGATAGATGGCTTTCTGCGAACATGCATACATTCATGAAATAAGCCGTAAACGAGTGCGCGCAATCTTTGACATGCATAGTTAAACTGTCTAATGATGTGGTAATGGTTTTTAAGGTTCAAGTCATACGGGCAGTGCGAAATTTCATATACGGGCAACATTTCTGACAACTGGTTTACTTTAAGGCGACTTTTGTGCTTTATGTCGCGCGGTGCTTGCACTAAAATGAGGATACTCCGACAACCGCTGAATTTGTGAATGAAATATGTTAGATTGCAGTGTCACAATTATTTGATGTTCAAATCACGAAGCAAACTTTAGAGAATATCGACGAAAAAATAAACCAGTGTCATTATCATCAACCCAGAGAATCAAATGTAGCAATGTTTGTTAGTTTTGTTCCACAAAAACAAGTATCCAATTCTGATGGTTACTTTGAAAAAAATCTAAATTTTCAAGATAGTTATACCAATTGTGTTTTTGGAATTATATAATTATATGAAATCAACGCCCAAAATATTGCAAACTCTTTCACCAAAATCGTATTAACAAAACACAATTGAAATGAACAAAAGAAAAAGTCAAACTGACGACAGACGATGCCACGATCAACAACAGGGATGGTAAAAAATTATTATGTCAAAATGGCGACATCAGTGGATGCCTCATTGTCGTGTCTGTTCCTGATCAAGATTTGAAGCCGATTGGGATATAAATATAGTCAAACGGCAGCATTGAAAAAGCAACTGTCGGTGGGCTGGTTGCTACGCACAAATACAGGGTTGGGTGTGTTTGGCCGCTGTGCGCAGGAAAGTGTTAACATTAATTATGATTATTATTAGTAGATGAAGTTGTTCTTTTCTTAGTTTAATTTAAATATGACATATAAAAATTTTAGATTCATGAAAATCTCACACGGACAGAGTCTCCATATTTCTCATACTTATTATAATGTACCGTCCTCTGCTGCATTTGCGATCCACCGGCAGCCTCCACACTTCCTCCCTACGACTTCCCCTCTAATGACATGTGCTTCTTTAAATGTATTATTATGTTTGAAATATTAATAAACCATACAAAGGCACTGCTCGAACAAAACGCACTGTTCCTCCACTACATGCAGCGGAACAAGTCGTGCACAGCATACAACCCTCCTTTCTCCAGCACGAGTGAACTTTATAGTTTTACTGACATGCGCGTGGTTATGATGTCTGTATAGGTCTCTCGTAGTTTTAAGACAAATCATATGCGTTGCCAAATCACTCACAACTTATATATAAGTTCGTCCGAAATTACATCCACCTTGGTGCGTTGGAAGTAGACTCGAAGGACAAAGATAGCGCAGCAGATGAGGAAGTGTACAGTGGAAGAAGACGTCGATGCCACCACTATCTGGTTCCCTCTCATAAACCAGGCTGCAAGCAACACAATACTATGTCAATCGTCGCAAATCACACTGGCAGTGCGTGCGTGCGTGCGTGCGTGCGTGCGTGCGTGCGTGCGTGCGTGCGTGCGTGCGTGCGTGCGTGCGTGCGGGCACGCGTGCTTTAGAGTGAATGTAGCCAGTTAAGAAATTATTAGTAAAATCACTACGAATACTTGTACTCATTTGTGTGTTGTATACAACGCGTTGCCATGTTACCATTTGACACACGACAGTTGGCCTACCCGAGAAGAACGGATGATGTGCTGTTGTAGTGACACCCGGCGCGCTGACATTCGACCCTACAGTTGAATGAAGTCATCTGAACGCTCGGTGACGGCGGTTGAAGGGAATGTACGGCGATGTTTATTGGTTAACCGAAAGAATGTTTTATGGGACATTGTAATACTGAATTTAGTATAATATAACATAATACATTGGTTGGTTACAAATAATATCCATACAAGTGTTACGATTCTAACCGGTCACCTCTTAATATGTTCTAAAAATACCCGTTTAGCAATTAATTAAATATGCTAGTTTTACAACATATAGACCCTAGATGCCGCTTTACTGAATATAAAGACAGCTCACTAAATCATCAATTTAGTGTTCACACGCAACACCAGGTGTTGTGCGAGACTGTATCTGCGAAACAGTGTGTTTCGAATCGTTCAATTGTGTGTGCGTGTGCGTGCGCGTGCGCGTGCGCATGCGCGTGTGTGAGTGCGTACGTGCGTGTAGACATTAACGTTAATAATGCCTCGGTTGGGTGAAAATAATATCCATTCAACACGTGATCTTTCATCCCTTAGTATTTTAGAAAATACACATTTTGCCTTATTTTAAATTAAAAAAATAAGCAAAGCGCGCTTGGTGGCAATTATTGACACACCAATGTATCATCCCGTGAAAATCGTTGTGCATTCATTTTAAAAGAGATATACGATTTATGTAATGCATGTCACTTGTTTAATATTGCTTCTGAGTATACTATGGTATCACAATTTATATGTAAATCATTTTACTATAAATATACCAGTGATATAGCGATCTTGAAATAAATTAATTAGATATAGATCCCTATGCAATTGTCTAAAGCACAGCGCGCTTGACGAAAACATTTTAAATCGCAATGCACCATTTGCAAATTACGTAGATGTTCAAATCGCGCGTCACAGGACGAGAATGGTTGCGCCTTCGATCGCATAATTGAGACAAACCGTTTGCGGGGGTCGTCGGGCGGCAGAGTCCGATGTCAACCAAGATGAACAGAATCAACACGGTATAGTAGAAATCCATTGTGCACCTCCACGTGTGCAGAACTTTCCATAATGACGGAAATAGCGATGTCATCACTGAGGTTTACGTCGACTTTTGTTACGTCATACGATAGACGCAGACTCGGCTGTGCGCTCGAAATGAGAGGAAAAATCCAAATAAGTGTAAAAATCTTAAAATGCGACACCTCTCATTAGTATTAAATAATTTATGATTAGTACACTGCTTTGATACTATCCGACAGAGGAAGACATATTATGACGCATCAACGCAGGTCATTTTTTATAATTAATCATGCCAATCCAGGCAAGTATGTTTAATCTCCATTTTTTTTGCATAATACATTTCATAAACTAATCCCACGTCCGACGTATTATAACTGAACTATTATTACTCCAATTTATCAGTTTTTCGTCATATAACATGCATAAATGTCATTGTCTGATTGTATATTAATATAATTATTTATTTATTCATAAATATTTTATTCTTATATTTTCTTATTTATATATTTTGTCTTAGCATTTTAGTCAAATGTAAACCGTCAAATGTGAACCGGGTTATTACTCTATTTATGAGTGTCTAAATAAAACCTATTATTAGTTTATTCTCTCAGCTATAGAAAACACGAACAGTCCACGTTTCTGTTCGGCCCAGTGGCTCCCCCTCGAGAGTCCACCATTTCGAAACTCCATCTAGCGAACGAAAGACCAGTCTAATTCGGCACAGTCAATATATTTTCTCTAAATATCCATTCTCAACATTCTCCACGTCTACAACATTGTCTGGTCCGTCTTACTCTACACATTAACCGGGAAAATAAAAACGCTTGAGTGCCACCTGTTGCTTAACAGTACATCGCCGCCTAGCGACCAACAGAACAACTTCGATGTTATCAACACTGGGTTTGTATCTCGCTCTATTACTAGAGTTAAGATGTTCTTTCTACCCTACTTGTGAAGGACCTTAAACATAAATATAGATGCAACGTATAACAGGACGAAATATTACCATAATCATAACGCGTTTGATAAAAATTGTACCCAAATGCACCTTAACCGACCCAAAATTTAAAACAGTAGCTCAAAACGCACTACTCTCCAAATGTCGAATTTGAACTTTGTTTTTTTAATGTCCCGTCAAAATTATTGGATTATGGAGCACAGCAAAATTTAGATAATGAAGATCTTAATATTTTGCAATCATAGATCCGCACTTCCATAATGGTATATTACGTCCAATTTGTTCTTCTCTTTATTGAGGAATGTTAATTTACTTATTATGATTTTTTATCTAGTTTTAAATGCGATATTTTATGGCCTAAAAAGAATAAAAATGTATACAGTTGATAAAAAACTGCATCTTATATATATATATATATATATATATATATATATATATATATATATATATATATATATATATATATATATATATATATATATATATATATATATATATATATATATATATATGAAACTACAATTGATCATTTAACCAAATGAATATGTTGCCTGTTTTCTCGATGGACGGTGTTGTTGATGGTACCTACACTTATGGATGTTTTCCCGAAAAAAATACAACATGATACAGTAATAGCAAGTAATAATAATAATATTAATAATAATAATTAAAAATCATATAAAGTAAATAAACAACAAATATTCCTCAATAAAGAGATGGATATTATTATTGTTGTTATTATTAATATTATTGCCATTGTTATTTATTTATTATTATTATTATTATTAAATAATAAAGTTGTAAATATTTGTGGTACAACGATAATGGAACTGTTTACATCAGTTATGTTTACATACGGAAAATACGTGCTTATTGGAATTTATCCATTTTCACGTGTAACGTTTCAGTTTTATGATACATCATTTTCATATCTAATACAATTGTTACATCGTAATGACTCATTTAATTGACACGTCTCGTTTTACATAATTGACTAGAATCGATTGTATAGGACCTACACATGTTTGTCACATTAATGTTCTACTAGTTTTTATCTACGCCGCTGACAGTGCCGCTTTAAACACTCAAGTTGACATTTAAATGTCGACAACTGAACAACTTAACCCACGATAGCGACACGCAAAGTCCCACTCGCCGACGAGAACCGGTATACTTCAACTGCAAAGTGAAATCGATTCGAAATCAAACGCGCCATTTCTCTCGTAGCGTCATTGTTGCCATTTCTCGTTGCACCTAAATTACCCACTTTTTCATGTCTTCGCGCTAACCTATCACGCAACCGCTGCGACAACCTCGGCGCTGTCTCTATCGGCGAACGACATGCAATCATTTGTCTTCCATTTGCTTACATGCGACAGCGCCGTCGCCGGACAATACATCAACAAAACCGCCGCCTAGTGTCGCCGCTAGGACGACGCACTCGCTGAACGCGCGCTATTGTCGCTCGGCCGACACATACGGCGTCCGCATCCGATTATTTCGACGCGGCATTAAATGACCGTCACTGGCAGGAAATCGTATTCCTGTCGATTGTTTTCGACGCTACTCAGAAACATGTAAATTCGACCAGTTTATTCGTCGGCAGCGCGCGGACGCAGCACGGAGCCACGCGAATTTCTACATAAATTTTCCGACTCAGTTGGCGACGATTCGTGGCAGAAGAAACAACGCGCGGGTCAGGCGCACCGAGCCGAACAGCGTCACGCTTGAGTGGAGATGCGACGTTGGATATCGCTCGCTATCCAGTCCGAAAAGTGCACGTTTCTGAAATGTAGCGTGACATGTATTGTCTGAGTTCATCGTGTCCGATGTGGTTTTTTCAATGCGTTGCATTAGATTTGGGTTTCTGAGACCCGCCATCAACCCGTGTTTGCAACCCGTGCAGTTCCCAGCTGTTAGATCGAAATTCACGGGTTTGAACAATATGACACGAATTATAAAAAAGTTATATATATTAACGTAATGTGCATAAATAAACACACAAACAACCATTTAAGTGCATCAGAAAAATCTTAGTGAAATCTTCCTCGTCCTCTTCCCTGAGGTGGAGGGGGGTCACATCATAACTTTTTGAGCACCTCTCCTCTGTTCCTCTTTCCCACGCTCTGCTGCCCACACCCGCATTTTTTAGATTTCTTTTCACGCAGTCCCCCCATCTTAATGTTGGTCTTCCGTGTCTCCTACCACCCTCGACTGCTTTCTTTCTCTCTAGCAATCTATCGTTACCCATTCCTCCGTCAATGTAATACAATAGAAGTGTAATTTCATGAGATATTTGTTTCATCCGTAAACGGGAAGATATACTTTTGAATTGTAGAAAGCCTACAGCTCTGTAGTTGTAGGTAGTTGGCAAGGTTATCGTCAGTTTGAGAAGTATATTAAATTTCTTGATAACAATGTTAACAATCTTTCTTGGTATTCGATTAGTATCATGTCGTTAAACATGCATGCTGGGACTATGTATATGATCGAAGGACATTTTTGCTGCATGTAGATATACCGGGGTAGTCTGTTTTCGTATTTCTAGCCTTTGTTTCTCTATTGTAGTCTTAACGTTTACTTTCTAGTTTAACATTGTTTCTTTGTCGTTGATCATATCAACATCTACATCATGTTTACTGCCGTCTTTTGTCGTGATATTTGTCAGAATGTTATCGCCTATGTTGCTCTCTACGACGACGTCATTCAATCAGTGTCTTATTCCGCCTTCGACGTCTTCCTTCTTTTGTGTTCTGTTACTAAAACTGGTTTTGTTGTTTCGTCTTTTTGCTTTTTCGAAGTTATACCCAACAACAAGTATGCTACAATAGGTTTCCGCGTGATATGTTTTTTACGTCATCGCTTGTTTCTTCTTCTTTGGTATTCTTTTCATCGCATCTATCCACTTTGCGTTTGCAGCGTCCAGTCGGGCGTTCTACTTCCGTTCGTTCTACTTCCGTTCGTTATACTTCCGTTCGTTCTACTTCCGTTCGTTCTACTTCCGTTCGTTCTACTTCCGTTCGTGTATTTCACTTCGACTTTCCCGTCAACGTCGTCGATGCGAAAACGAATCGTTGCACTTTGTCTAATCGCGCCGTCGCCGATAAGCGACCGCCATAAAAGCCGTCGCGTGGCGTATCGTCTCGGCGTCCAGCCACAGATTGAAGACAACAGCGGCTATCACGTTGGGCTGCCTTTACGACGGGTCCGATAGCGAAGACACTCGGGAGTCTGCCCGGCTCCCGGACCGCGTACGACGCCCCATTGACGCATAAACGCCCGTCATTGGCGCTATCTGCGCGTTTCCTCTGTGATGGCGTTATCGCGTTCACAGGAAGTTGCGTCGAGTGATGACATTTACGACGATGTCTGCGCACTGAATTAGGCAGACGACACGCCAGTCGAAGGCGCGCCAAGTGATGCACGTTTGATGTAGGGATATCGACCGAGACGCAATGTACCATTAATATCGCCACCTACTAGGAGCGGCGCTAGGTGGCGCAAATAGGCAGGTCGTGATTTATGTGGTGCATATAATGTCTCATAAAGGAACGGTTTAGATTTTATCTTTTCCGCAACATCTGTGTTACACGTTACCCTCCTCTCATTGTCCGCCCTCTCCGTCCACCCCCGTCTCACCTTTCCGTTGTTCCCACCCCATGACGGATCCGAAAGGTTTCGTTTTTCCCAATTTATGCAGAATCATTCATTGACAAACTTCCATTTTACCCGATTTATTTGCTTGTAAGAAAATGGTGGCTTAAATTACTGTGTCAAAACAAAGAGGAGCCTACAGACCGCCTCCCGACTAGGCCCCGTCTCTGCACCGTAGCCGTCTTCCCATAACAAATTAATATGGCTGGTTGACAAGAAAGTCATCGGCTTATTGAGTGCACATAATCTGAATGTAGCCCCCATCCATTTCACGAATCTGCATGTAGCCTCCATCCATGTCGCAGATCTGGCCATTAGTATTTTTTTTAAATTATTATTTACCCAAAGAGCAAAAATCAATCTAAGAAAAAATGCATTCCCTCTTAGAGTGGCTGAACAATGGAATAGTCTCCCAAACTCTGTAATACAAGCTAGATCAATTAACTCATTTAAAAACAAACTAGACAAATTCTGGTCTACCCAGGCAATAATATACGACTATAAATCTCCTTTAACAATAACTAATGGAACCGGAAATTATGATATAAAAATATTTGATTCTGAAGATCTGATCATGGAGGAATCAACTGGATCCTGCGATCAGAATCGTCATAGGATATCATAAGGTATCATAAGGTATCATAAGGTATCATAAGGTATCATAAAGTATCATAAGGTAATATGTTCCATTCTGACAAATCCAGCATACACAGGTACTATCTACAGCTACATGGATAATAACAAGTCAGAATCGGAATAGAATTTATTATGCA
>OY759267.1:46196585-46216585 GCA_963662155.1 Lamellibrachia columna
GATTAGATAACTGCGGGATAAATCGCCGACGATTCCTTCCGCCAGCCGGCGATGAGGCGACGCTTGTCCCACACTCGAGCGGGTCTGTATAAATAGAAGGGAGACTTCGACGGTTTCTGGCCGCCTGCCAATTTATGTTAAATTAATTAATTAATTAATGTCTTGGCTAATTATACTCCTGACTATCCCGTGAATACGTGATAACATTACCTGTATAGACGTGTATCGAGACAGGTAAAATGTAACAATAGTTTCGAGAAAATAAATTCACATACGTGTGACAATTTTAATATCTTAAGCTTAAACAATTATAACTGCTGTTCGGTGAATGCGTTTTGATCTTATAGATAACAACAAATAACATATACGTTCCTAACATTTTCAGTTGGAAATATCAATGATTTAGTTTCTCGAAGTTTGTCCGGCGTCTCTTTTGAAGAAATGGCATAATTGTCACATGTGTGTTGATGTTGTGGTGGCGCCATCTAACGGATAGTCACACACGGGTCTCCAGTTCGTTCCGCGTCGCTGGTGTTCCGTGGTGCCATTGGAAGATTTGGGTAATACGTAATAATTACGTACAATTATGGCAATGCTCGAAATCATGGACTTATATTTATAAATATATGTCCATGCTCGAAATGCAGACATTGAAGAAATACTAGGTATGTTCATAACGCTCATATAACCTGTGTAATTGTTATGTAATATTCACAAGATCAAAGTCGAATATTGATTATGTGAAAAACGAAAGGCTAATACTTCGTGACGCATTTCCTGCTAATATAATTGCATTTATAAAACACACACGCGCACCCAGAATCTTGCGTATGCGCCGAAACTCAGGTCTCTCCGTTCACCAATGGTCGGTCATTCGGCTACGAGACCGTCGATCAAACGGCATCAGTGGTAGGTCATCGGCTAAAGTCGTCTATAATTCTTATTTGAAATCATCCCGATAATTAAGACCGTTTGTAGGGGACGTTCGGGTAACAGCAGTCGGGTAAATAATACCAAGCCAATTGCGAAGAATTGGCAGAGGCTTCGAATATGAATAAAGGACTGTTTAGTAGCACCACAGGTGGCTATTCCATGAAGCAAACCAAAATGGCGCCGAAGACACCGACCGGAAAACAATGAGTAGATGACGTTTTTTGCACCCGATGATTTAAAATGACACGGACACAAAGCGAATACAGTGCTTTCCTAACCCTGCACGAAGAACTCCTGACTATCCCGTGAATACGAACAATCAATCATAGGCACATCCGTGTGTTTTTATTTAGGCTCAGTCCACACATGCATAAAATGTGTAAGCTAAGTTTTTATGGGATACGTGTTCGGGCAATTAGTACTCCCTGGTGGAGGGTAAATAGTAGGCCTACCAGTGGTGCGTATCACCCTCCTCAACTACTCAACCAGATGAGCTAGTTTAGTTAAGCTAATCTTGAATATGTTTCAATTAATGTAAGTTAACTTGTATTTTAACAGTTGAGTAATTTAGATTAACTTCGCTGACTTATGATTGATCCTGTGAACAAAAGAACATATATGTTCTACATATTTCTATTATCTTATATAATTATTTTCGTTTGTGTACAATGAACAGAACAAAAATCATCAAAAGTAAATGCAATGCATGTCCACGTGTTACCATGTATATGCCTTCAATGGAATCCACATACGGAGGAGCCCCAGACCCACTACGGACTGAAGCTATATCCCACTCATTTTTATATTCAAATCAACACTGCTGCAATAAAAATGTGTTACTCAATGTAAATGTGTAACTTTTTATAACAAACATGTAAACGAACTTTCCGGTACTATTTAATGTGGAAAGAAAGTGAAGAGGAAGATCCGATTGAATGTGAGGTTTGTTCAAGGGGAGCACAAAGTGAAGAGGAAGATCCGATTGAATGTGAGGTTTGTTCAAGGGGAGCACAAAATGAAGAGGAAGATCCGATTGAATGTGAGGTTTGTTCAAGGGGAGCACAAAGTGAAGAGGAAGATCCGATTGAATGTGAGGTTTGTTCAAGGGGAGCACAAAGTGCAGGTATAGATGTAGGCAATGGGGGATAATAATTATATATGCGAGTTATGTCAGAATTAATCTTTTTTTAATTCATTTATAACGACTATTGGTAGACATTTGTACTGTGTAGTTTGGTGGTACTTTTTACCTACCCACCCACCCACCCACCCACCCACCCACCCACCCACCCAGAGCGTTTTGGCCGACGTGGCGGGTAAAAAATACCGATCGCCTTTTTTCGAAAAGTTGCAATAGCTTCAAATGTTTGTTTTTGTTGTGCATATTTCTTGGGCTGACGGGGCCAAACGGGCACCTAATTACCAAAGACACTTTCAGTAATGTTCTATGGCGTTTAACTCTAATATTGTATACATGTTTTCTAATTAGCCTAACTTACCGTAAACTGTGTTTATCTATATAATGTGCCCGCCTGGTTTACAGATGACGATTCCTATCAAGAAATGCACATTAGAGTTACAGTGGAGTTCGCGGATGACGTCTGCAGTATGTCGGGAGTAGACAAGACCGATTTTGACCGATGAAACACATAAAACACAAGGTATATTCTTTTAGAAATAAACTAGTTTGTAATGGATTATTGGCTACACTTTCGTTTTATTTTTAAATTGCAAATAATTTACTCGTTCACGATGACAAATCCGTGGAGTTAAGTCTATCAAATTTAAATTGTCTTCGTAAACCCACAACTGCTAGAAAAAATTATGCGATCGCCAGTGATACCTAAATTACTAAGTTACCCATCAAACATACTTCACTCGTGTCATACAGGAATTGCCTGAAAATTAGTTGACTGAATAAGTATCCGAGGAGACGAAGTTTTGTTGTTGAAATTTTACTGGCTCACTACCTGAAATATAATAAACTACTCAAAGGCGTCAACAAAATCTAGGACAAAGAAACAAGAAAAGAAGAAACGAAATAGTCCTTATGAAATAAACGGAGGATACCTAATATTCCACGCAGCAATGCAGTGGCTCTATCGTCATTAACCATCAGTCATAATTCTGCTACGTCCGGCGTCGTGTCTAATGACGATGGTGACTGTGACTCTCCATACAATTCTGTCATCAGTTGTTTCCAGTGGTTCTTTGTTTTTCATTGGTTACAATAACGAGTTGTTATAATTTATTTTGAACCGTCACTAAAATTAATCGTGCAAAATAGAAATAAAGGACGGTCTGAGGAGTGTAAGTTCGTGGACGAATCCTGAAATGGTCGAAATTCTTCACTATCGCACATTCTTCAAAATGGCTGCCTCGTATCGTGAGGTCCAGAAAGTAATGCACACCATAAACAACGTGAACTTTCTCCCTGAAGGGACATTATATGTTAACGACGTTGTATATAATTACATGAAATTGAGAAAGGGAGACAGATTCCTCCAGACCGCATTATAATTACTTGAATACTTGACAACGCCTTCAAGTGACAACTTCTTTCACCCAACAGTTAATGATCGATGGCGCTAATATTATCCTTTCTCCAGACAATGACGTGTATACTACAGGGTATCGAAACAAAACAAACAAAGACAAAATATTTGCCTTGACAACTTTGGCCACGCCTCTTTGTTGATGTGAAGCCAATTACCCATATCCATTTGCACACGTGTTTAATTATAACCACTAACAGCAATCCGACTGTAATTTACAATAAATGGCTATAAATAGCTATAAATGAATGAATGAATGAATATATATATATATATATATATATATATATATATATATATATATATATATATATATATATATATATATATATATATATATATATATATATATATATATATATATATATATATATATATATATATATATATATATATATATATATATATGTATATATATATATATATATATATATATATATATATGTATATATATATATATATATGTATATATATATATATATATATATATATATATATATATATTCATTCATTCGTGTCTTATTGTTTACAATAAGTGGCTATAAATATATATAAATACCTAAAAATGGAAGAATGAATGAATGAATATATATATATATATATATATATATATATATATATATATATATACACACACACTCACACTCTTACATTTTTTAGATATATATATAATTATATACACTATATATATATATATATATATATATATATATATATATATATATATATATATATATATATATATATATATATATATATATATATATATATATATATATATATATACATACATACATACATACACTCACACTCTTAATTTTTTTAAAGATTAAGACAATTCTGAATGCTTTAATTAAAAATCCACACCGCTAGGACGCACAAGTAGTTCCGGTCATTCCGACGGACGCACATTTAGATTGATTCGCGCCGTATCGGGTGTCGCCCTGTCGGCGTCCGCGGTAACACGGCGACCCGGCAACACATTAATAACGACGGAATTACGCCAGACAGTGTGACCGACCAACCGCTCGGGCAGCGACGTCGTGACTCGCCGACCGCTCGCCAGGCCGGCGGTGTATCATTACGCTGTCACGGCCACGCCGACGACGTCACTGATCGAATCGCAGTCACTGTCCTAACGTTGTCGCGAGGCGCCGCGTGTCTGTGGCGTTGACCACTGGCGAGACGGTGATTGCTGCTCCTGAAGTGTCCATCAAAGAAAGTCCCTACTTAATTAGGCTATGGACACAGAAAGTATCGCCGAAACGACGATAGGTCAGCACCGTGATGGATCGTTCGTCTACGCCGGCTAGCCTTTGTGGTGCGTGTGGTCAAACTTCGTTAACCGCGACGTTGTCCACTTCGTCGTTTGTTTCCGTCATTAGTTCCCGCCTCCTGTCCTGCAGGTCACCTACCATCTAGCTTGAATTCGGTTGGTGTCCCCCAGTTATGCTCTAACGTGAATTACACTGAATAAAATCAACGTAAACTGTCTTCGTGTTAACATTACTAGTTTTTTGTTGGATCCACCAAGCGATGATAAAACATCACAACTCGTTCACGACGATAATAAAGTCTTACATTGTTTTTTGTTGGATCCACCAAGCGATGATAAAACATCACAACTCGTTCACGACGATAATAAAGTCTTACATTGTTTTTTGTTGTATCCACCAAGCGATGATAAAACATCACAACTCGTTCACGACGATAATAAAGTCTTACATTGTTTTTTGTTGGATCCACCAAGCGATGATAAAACATCACAACTCGTTCACGACGATAATAAAGTCTTCCAGTGTTTTTTGTTGTATCCACCAAGCGATGATAAAACATCACAACTCGTTCACGACGATAATCAAGTCTTACATTGTTCAACGCATCGCGAATTATTACGACTTAACGTTTTCGTTTTATACATTCATTTTATACATTCATGACTCAAGCGGCTCCTGTGATAAGAGACTGATAACAAACGTGTTGATATTATGCCATCGCTGTCAATGTACACAGCCATGAACTGGGGTTTGCTATACCCACACTCCTCGTGAGGACACGGCCTACACGCTTTGGTTTCTGCATGTCATTCACTAGTCAACTTCCCCTTACATTTTTTTAATTTAAAAATTTTTTGCGCACATTCCGTAG
Organism: Lamellibrachia columna; assembly: GCA_963662155.1. Classification (NCBI taxonomy): domain Eukaryota; kingdom Metazoa; phylum Annelida; class Polychaeta; order Sabellida; family Siboglinidae; genus Lamellibrachia; species Lamellibrachia columna. The sequence goes on from OY759267.1 coordinate 46,202,222, forward strand.
TACACGTGGCTACGAGCGATGACGTCATAATAGCGGTCACGTGATGTTACTTGTCCTCAACGGTCAGTCTTTCCCACAGCGACGTGGCGGGATCGCGTGGGATTCCACTTTGGATGCAGTACATCACACTCGGGACGGTTTACAAACGTTTAGCAACCGACGTCGTTTGACGCCGCCAGACCTGAGTGTGACAACACGTGTGACCGGACGTGATCTTACGAGACGTGTCATGACGTCTGTTGTTTATAATCCGCGTCTCGCCGTAAAGTTGGCGGTGTTTTGTACTAAACCGCGTGTGTAGCAGTACATAAAATAATCCAAATTGTCCAAACTTGGACGGACGGAATGTTGGCTGGACCGTCCGTCTGGTTCACTGATCCACCAGTTGTACATTTTCGTGTAACTTCGAATTTGAACTATTGTAAAATAACCTTATTTAAAGTGACTTATTAAAACAGATAAGGAAGAAACACACAATAAGACAGCGACAATTGGTATTACAGAGTTTCTATTACTCGCGTATATGTTTAACTATTTTAGAATAAATAATATATAAATTACGGTCAAAATGTTTTTGGCCTTCATATAGCTAAAAACAAAGGTTGAGTCGACAAGCATGTATGTGTATACATATTGAAATTAAAATATAATCCTATATATAAATAAGTAATGGTTGGACCATTACTTTTCACCGTGTTACCACTCAAATTAGTTGTCAAATGTCACAACTTGAATGCCCACATTTATGCAGATGACACACAAATCTACATTTCCTTAGCTACCCTAGATATTAATTAATCCCTAAATCAGTTCAAGAATTAAGGGTTTTTCCTGTAAAAATGTCACACAGCAGCCTCAGCACGGAATCTAGCGACTTTCAAAAGATTTTTAGCATTATAGATGTTTTCCTATTGCATTGGAGTGTTATCATTGAAAACCCAAAAAAAAGGTCGGTTTGCGTAATGTGTCCGTTGATGTGACAGGTGGGTCGTGTCCAGACACGGTGTTTTGTCACTTTGTCGCGTGTACCAATGTGTCATATCAGTCTCCTTGTCGCCAAAACCAAGGACGCTGTAAATCGTCACGACAGTTTAATACAAGATGGCGGTCGCAGTGGCGTCTGAGGGAAGACAGATTGCCCCACGCGGCGCGCATCCACCCCCGACGGGGGTGTCGGGTTTCTGCTAAAAGCCGCCAGGTAGCCGGGGTTGTTAAGGTTGGGGGCTCCACAATGGCGTTTAGTCGCACGCCGATTATTGCGGCGACGAGAGAGGGAGAGAGAAAAGCGGTGGTGCGGCTGGAAAATGGCGCGGAATAATCTGGTGCGGTGATTCATGTAACTCACGATAAAAAGTGGCGGGGTGCAGAGATGTTGCTAACAGATGTTACATGCTGATGGAAGGATGGAAGGAGTGGAAGTGAGAGGCGATGGGAGTTGGGGTGGATGATCATACGATGACTGGGGGGGGGGGGGTAGAAACGATGTCGTGAAAAAGGTTCGACAAAAGATGGAAGGGTAAAACTGTAACAATTGAAGCACCACAGTCTTAGTGAGAATGAATAAACAACAATAACACATTCCGTTATTTGTTTCATTTGTTTGTTCATTTCTTACATTAATTATTTCGATCATACAATTCCTTTGTATCCCCATAGAAAAACGGTTGGAAGAATTCCCTCAACTGTGTGATAAACAGATTTAGTTATGGTTGAAATGTATCGTAAATTAAATTGAATGCAAGTACAAATCATCAACTGCATGTGTGTGACAACGTTATTAGAAATGTATTACTGTTGCGAGCGCTTAGAACTGCTTTGGTTATGTTTAGTGGGTTAGACAGGAAGCTTACAACTCCACTACTAGTTACACGTGCACGTGGACTGGTTTATTTCCCTGGCTTGGACACTCTGTATAATGGACCCAGGCCTCGGTCCCTGTGTGAGTTTACACTGTTAGACGTGCAACTTCTGCGTGCATCAATATTCCCGTGTCGGCGGTGTCGTGCACGATTAGCTAGAGTGACACTGTCCTGGATGGGCCATATGAAGACACTATAGATCCGCACCGGGAACCTATATTGTTTTAAAACGTTCCATCTGAAAGACTCGCGAGACAGTCTTGAGTCTTCCCCATATATGCCAGGTGCTAAACAACTCAGCAAGTACCATTGTTTCTTAACTGATCGAGCGGCCGAGGACCTAATCTCGAAACGGGTGTCGTACAATTGCACTTCCGTTAAACATACAAAAACACAACACAAAACAGAACCCAACTATTAATGAAGTATATTCGTTGTCAACTCATAGATGACATTACAGCAAAAATGTCAAAAGATCGCTCTTCAATATTTCTTTGCGTAATAACGTTGCTCTTTCAACATTGTGATTTTACGTCACTCTCCAAAATTGCGCCATGTCTTTTCATAATATCTTATTTCAATAAGACTTCGCACTTCACCATTGTGACATTTCTGGTAATATCTCGGTGCTGCCGGCCGACATTAATCACTCCCACTGCCGGTGACCTTAATTGACTTTTTGGTCGTTTATTAGAGACTTTTGATGAGCCAGACTTCTCCGGGATCCCGCGGCGCATGTGCAGTAAAGCGCGCTGGACGGTAAATGGGAATGCAGCAGCGTTTTGAAGACATTTTCGCTGATCTTTATATCTTCCCAAGGCTTATCGTGTAGACTGACTTAATTCAGATGTTGGTGGTTCGGAACGGTCCGCATCGACCCGCGCACCTTCCGCTAATCAATTTAATTAACTCATATTTTGATATGTCAATTTTATGTCGCCATTAATAGTTCGAGGCGCCAGCGTCTTAAAATGGCCGCCGTTTGAGCTGGCTCGTTTCCGGGCGTGCGCTAGAAAGCCAATTTCGAAGCGATTGTTGCGTAATTAAATCAATCGCGCACAATGTGCTAAGTAGATTGATAATCTCCACGTAGTTCATTGGTTTACCACCAGGGACCCTCTCGGTGAAATGGCGCTGCTAAATTGCATCAAATAAATTGTTATCAAAGCAACATTTTAATTAAATTAATAAAAAACAAGGTAAAACGTGTAGGTATATATATTCGTCTTGTAGGGGTCCGGAAATTACTTAAACGTAGACCCAAAATTCAGGTAAATTTTCAGTTTAAATGTGTGCAAAATATGTTGCATACGTGCAAATATACAACTAAAAAAAGAGCATTGTATATGCCTTAATAGCCACAGAGTTGACGATCGCATCCATAAATTATTGCGATATATTTCATATATATGCCTATATATATATATATATATATATATATATATATATATATATATATATATATATATATATATATATGTATATATATATATATATATAATATATATATATATATATATATATAAATATATATATATATATATATATGCATATAGCTTAAATATATATATATATATATATATATATATATATATATATATATATATATATATATATATATATATATATATATATATATATATATATATATGTAATATAGCGTAAATATATATATATATATATATATATATATATATATAGAGAGAGAGAGAGAGTTACGCTATATATATATATATATATATATATATATATATATATATATATATATATATATATATATATATATATATATATATATATATATATATATATATATATATATAGCGTAACCCTGAAAAACCAGTTCACACATGTTGCGATGTGCTACATCCAGCAACAAAATCTATCAACATTATTACAATTGGCAATTTCAGAGAACAACATTATGTTATGATTCGCACAACTGTTTTGCGCGTCATCGTCTGTTACGCGTATTTCAATGACACGTTGACGTTGACGTTGACGTTGACGTTGACGTTGCACGTGCCGGCGACGGGGAATTACAATCAGATAACTCAAACATACTTAACTACCACCTGACACAACGACAACGGAATGACGTCGTTTATTGTAACTCGATGACGTTTGATTGTCCAAACACGCCGAGCATGCTGTCATCTCTGCGGCGTTCCCCGCTACTTTGCATGCATTGCTACACGCCGTAGTTATTCCGATAGTACACATTTAACGTTTGGCGTGGCTCAAAGCCTATACGTTGAATGTGTACATTTCACAGTCCTGTCACGTCACTCGTATTGCAGACCCGACCCGATCTTGGCGTCATCTTGGCGTCGAATCGACGCGCCCACCTTAATTTCTGTTTCGAACGCCGACACACGACATTTTTTCCGTTGATAAAACTTCGAAGTCATTTCACCTACAAACTCATAACCGTAGCGTGTGTAAATAAAACTGGTGAAAAAGAGAACGTGCGTGTCAGTTTTTTACCGACGCAATTTGCTTCTTCTTCTATACATTGACCAGTAGTTCGGCGGACGGATACACGTTGAATTTTAGACGACCTCTCATTTACGGTTATATCTAGAATGACAAACTTTTGCACGAACATACCGGGCGCCAATGTGACCATTAGTGACACGCCGACAAAAGACATTTGCGGTGACCTTCGCGCGGCCGAACGGAAGCCAGCGAGCGCGCGCCGAACAACGCCGAAACATGTACGACAAAGCATTTTGACCGAAAATCGTTCGGCTTTGCGTGCGACGCGCGCGATGCGATTATATATAGACGGCGCTACAGAAAGGTATATTGACTCGTTAGCGGTAATCGGCGACATTAGCTCGACGGGCTTTGTTCGTGACGCGGGCCGACAAACAAGCGCCCCGGGCCGGTTACGCGCCCTCGCTCACAGACGTGCGTCTCGGTATTTTTACGGACGAAAACGAACGCCGTAACGACTGATGCATATTAATGATATCCTGCACAAGAGATCCGGTTTGTTTGCGCCGATCCGGCCTGCGGTTCCAATTACGGGCGTATCGATCTACGCGACGATATTTCCAAGCAGATTTCCGATGTCGCTCCGCTCAATGAAGCGACTGCTCGCGCTGAAAAGGGCGTGATGGATCGAAAGATCTATTAGAATCGGCTCTCGACCGTTAATGGAGTGGCCATTGTGCGGTCGCCGCGCGCGTGTAGCCGCGCAGGCGATTCTCGTGTTTTACACATGAAAAATTGGTAGGCGCACAAAGCTGGCCTTTCTGAGGCATTTTAACGGGACGGATGTACAATTGTGTGTGGATGCTTGGTGGGGCTGAACGACATCAGAGGTGTCGTCAAGCATGCCCGAGTGTCGCCGGCCGGCCCGCCGTCGGCTTGTCTCGTTCGATCGAACGCGACGCTGACAAATCGGTCGACGTTCCGGTTTCGACCCGCGATCGCAGAGCGACGCCAAGCGACGTCAAACAGAGACGCTCGCTACGACGTCACAATCGATTCACCGGTTAAACTAGTAGCTTCCGACCACAGAGATATATGATAGTCTAAAACGACCACAATGATATCTCCATTTATCTGTACAATTATACTGACAAGACGAGCGAATTGAACACGAATGCAACAACGACATATATACTGACGTATGTACTAGGTTTTTTGTCATGGGAACCAAAAAAAATCATATAGGATGTTTAACAAAAACCTCGACAGTTCAGCGGTTTCCGGTGACACGCAGACAGCCGGGAGGTACTCATATATACAAATGTGTACACTGCTTACAGCGTGTGACTAAATGTAATTGTAGACGGTAGCTAGCCGCATGAGAGACATCCAGAAGATAGACATAATGATACAAGTACAGCCGGCCTCTGTTTGCGTCGCTGCATGCGAATAGCAAAACATTCATCACCAGCCCATCGCCTAATTTCGCTGTTTATACTGGTAGGAAGTAAGAGTGAACAAACTGTTTGTTTCTGCAGCAGCTGGAAGCTTCCCACAGCGAACGGAACCCATGGGACGTCAGGGGACTCTCGTGGGACGCAGCAATATTTACAAAGCGCTCGACACGCGAAGCCATCTGAACTGTATATGCTTATCTGTCGGTTGTCTTGTCGCAGCAGCCGTCTCGATAGAGATGCAATCGTTGCATGCAGAGGGGACGTTCAACGTGAGATGGAACAAGTTGATACAGGGGCGGATGGGTGGGCGTGAGGACAGGCGGACATAGAGAGACATAGAGACAAAGAGACCTAGAGACATAGAGACCTAGAGACATAGAGAAAAGAGACCTAGAGACATAGAGACCTAGAGACATAGAGGACATAGAGACATAGAGACATAGAGACATAGAGACAAAGAGACCTAGAGACATAGAGACCTAGAGACATAGAGACATAGAGACCTAGAGACATAGAGACATAGAGACATAGAGACATAGAGACATAGAGACCTAGAGACATAGAGACATAGAGACATAGAGACATAGAGACCTAGAGACATAGAGACATAGAGACATAGAGACCTAGAGACTAGAGACATAGAGACATAGAGACATAGAGACATAGAGACATAGAGACATAGAGACATAGAGACATAGAGACATAGAGACTAGAGACATAGAGACATAGAGACATAGAGACATAGAGACTAAGAGACCTAGAGACTAGAGACATAGAGACATAGAGACCTAGAGACCTAGAGACATAGAGACATAGAGACATAGACATAGAGACATAGAGACATAGAGACATAGAGACATAGAGACATAGAGACTTAGAGACATAGAGACATAGAGACATAGAGACTAGAGACATAGAGACATAGAGACATAGAGACATAGAGACCTAGACATGAGACATAGAGACATAGAGACAAAGAGACCTAGAGACCTAGAGACATAGAGACATAGACCTAGAGACCTAGAGACATAGAGACATAGAGACATAGAGACATAGAGACATAGAGACACAGAGACATAGAGACATAGAGACATAGAGACTAGAGACATAGAGACATAGAGACATAGAGACATAGAGACATAGAGACACAGAGACAAAAGGACAGAGGAGAGGGAGAGAGAGAGAGAGAGAGAGAGAGAGAGAGAGAGAGAGAGAGAGAGAGAGAGAGAGAGAGAGAGAGAGAGAGAGAGAGAGAGAGAGGAGAGAGGAGAGAGACAGACAGACAGACAGACAGACAGACAGACAGACAGACAGACAGACAGAGAGTCAGGCAGACAGGCGGGCAGACAGGCAGGCAGGCAGGCAGGCAGGCAGGCAGGCAGGCAGGCAGGCAGGCAGGCAGGCAGGCAGGCAGGCAGGCAGGCAGCAGCAGGCAGGCAGCAGGCAGGCAGGCAGGCAGGCAGACATACATGCAGACAGGCAGACAGGCAGACAGGCAGACAGGCAGGCATACATACACACAGACAGGCAGACAGGCAGGCAGGGAGGCAGGGAGGCAGACAGGATTTTTGACCATCATCTATATGTCCATTGTATGCCTGTACATCGATCTGTGCAACTTTGCGATCGTCCGTGTTTTCCCGTGAAGGTCAGTTGAATGTGAGCTGACACGGGGCGTGGCAACGAATGTTGCTTCGTCCACCAATTTAGTTGCACGAGTAGATTAATTAAAGCACCACCAAGCGATTGTTTTGCCATTGTGCGTTTCCATGGCAACTGAACTGTTTTAATACTCGCTACCGGCCCGGAAATGGTATCCTTTCTACCGTTGATTGACACAATTGTAAGTATCCGTTCATCCCGGAGATTGGAAATAACATTGTTCCTACGTACAAAATGGTCTTAACGAGAACATAGCATGATGCAGATAAATCAGTGACGCAGGCGATTCATTAAAAATGTCACATCGTCCTTTTCATTAGGTAGATATTGATTGATAAATTGATTTCTTGGTAACAATGTCCTACGATAGTTTTTCAAACGTACTTCAACGATTTGTAGCACGCAGACATAACTTTTGTTGTCGTTATTGTCACTATGATTGATACATGGGCTTCAAAGTAATTCCCATGAAGCCGTCAATCATTTTCTATTCCTACCTACTTTCGCCGTATTTAGAGACTGCATGGAAGCCTATAATACTGACCCCGCCTCGAAGACAGTTGCGTCATTCGCGGCCACCCAACCTATTACCGGGCGCAGATTACGTTAAAACGTACGTTTCGGCGGCGACCCGGTTCGCTCTACAGGCACCTTTCCTTGACCCCTGCCCACATCTGATCTGGAGAGCGCGTATCGCCGTCGGTGGCATCACATCTGGTTACTGTAGCCCGTCTGTGGCGGTCACAAGTGGAGGCAGATTATCCCACGTCGGGAGAAGCCTCGTTGTACGCTCCATAACCGTGTTCGCCGTCGATATCTGGCGATTTCTTCTTTCTCCGTGAAACGTTTTTGACACCCTGTGCATGGTTGCTGTTTGGCGGCATCACGGACAATGCGTTTACGAACTAGACACAAGGGCTATATTGGATTAACGTATTTTCTTGTACGCATTTACCATTTCATTATATATATATATATATATATATATATATATATATATATATATATATATATATATATATATATATATATATATATATATATACTTGTTTTGTTTCAGTTGGCTTACATTTGTAAAATGTGATTTAAATATAAAAAGTTAGTATTTTAAATTTGTATTTAATTTATTGTTCGTTTTAAATATCCCAACGAACAGACACTGACCAAGTAGAATGACTGTTGATTAAATTTAAATGAGATTTAACCAAAACTGAACTGAGTATTTGTCTATACACATTCGAATTGTTATGCGTAACAAAGGCAGCTCTTTCTGTTTACCGGTGTCCTACGCAGCGAATATTTCACATTCCGAGAACAGTCCCTCCTACTATATTCACAATTGTCGGGAAAAGCCAATATTGGACGTTTTGGAACCATGCATTTTCTCACAAAATAGCTAGGTTTCCCGATCTCAGACGCCTTTCATTGTAAGCCGAGCGATCAACCGCGGTGTTGTTGTTGTAGCTATGTGACGGTAATGATCAGTGTCGATGCGGATGTGTTCACGACTCGGCGTGACGACTTGGGTGGCCCCGGATGTTTATTTGACGGGCGTGTTTGGGCGATCGACGGACGGCGACTTGCCGAGCTGTGCTGCGTTGATCTCGCGTATTTGTTATCGGTCGTCATACAACCCAAATCCAAACATCCAATCCATTTGTTATCGGTCGTCATACAACCCAAATCCGAACATCCAATCCATTTGTTATCGGTCGTCATACAACCCAAATCCGAACATCCAATCCATTTGTTATCAGTCGTCATACAACCCAAATCCGAACATCCAATCCATTTGTTATCGGTCGTCATACAACCCAAATCCGAACATCCAATCCATTTGTTATCGGTCGTCATACAACCCAAATCCGAACATCCAATCCATTTGTTATCGGTCGTCATACAACCCAAATCCGAACATCCAATCCATTTGTTATCGGTCGTCATACAACCCAAATCCGAACATCCAATCCATTTGTTATCGGTCGTCATACAACCCAAATCCGAACATCCAATCCATTTGTTATCGGTCGTCATACAACCAAAATCCGAACATCCAATCCATTTGTTATCGGTCGTCATACAAACCCAAATCCGAACATCCAATCCATTTGTTATCGGTCGTCATACAACCCAAATCCGAACATCCAATCCAAAATCCGAACAACCAATCCAAATGAAAACATCCAATCAAAATCAGAACATCGAATAAAAATGAGACCATCCAATATCAATCAGTCCAAATGAGAACACCCAATCCAAAATGGTAATAACGATGGAAACTGAAGGGATCAGTACGGGAATCAATCATATGTATAATGTATATTAACATCAGCTGTGCAGATGTTTTTCGCACCATTAAGGAACATATATGTGAAGAGTTTGGTATCACTGACACCACTAACACAACTGACACCACTGACAATGTAGAAAATGTAGTGAATGGAGAAGACACGAGGAAACGGCCACAAACAATGACATCTAATATGTAATTATTGTCGGGGTTTCTTTCTGCAATATTAGTTTTTTTTTAATCTTTAATGTCATATCAATATCACAATGTCATATCGTTTGTGTGTCAATACTTTTATATATATATATATATATATATATATATATATATATATATATATATATATATATATATATATATATATATATATATATATATATATATATATATATATATACACACACACACACTTAACGTTAGAGTGTGTGTGGACATCAGAACGATGGACCTTTAAATCGAAATGGTGAATCCAGTTCTGGACTTCGCCCGACAGTTGTCTCCATGACGCTATATGGGTTTCTCGATTCAATTAAATCCGGGACTAGCGGATGATCCATGCCATACCGCGATGACGTAATAACGTCCGCAGTTTACGCAACGGTTCCGTTTGTAATTACGTCCTACGTAACGCAGACGTCGCCGGATAAATACGACGTCTGGGTCGTATCAAGCAGGCAGCCGAGTTACAGCCCCTGTTGTTCCCATCAGCACCGGACACAGCCCTGTGGGAGGTACTCTCCATATCCCACGAGTCTATCCCCTGTCAGTTTCCTTCGGCGAAATTGTGATGGTCCGTGAATTTTTGAATTTTCGATAGTGGCATGTCCAGTTGGGGTGGAATTTTGGCTATATTCTTTTTGGGTAAATTTGTTGGTATCTCGCTTGGGATGTATGAACAGTACACGTGCGTACACGCGTATGCAATAACTTTATTAGCATTATTTTGTTTGACCTTCCGATATACCTTGATTTACTTGTTTACCGGATCTTTCATGCAACAAACATACATTAGCACCACCGCTACCGCCGCCACCGCCACCACTATCGCCGCCGCCACCGCCACCACTATCGCCACCACCACCACCACCACCACCACCACCACCACCACCACCACCACCACCACCACCACCACCACCACCACCACCACCACCACCACCACCACCACCACCACCACCACCACCACCACCACCACCACCACGACGACGCGACGATAGCGCGCTGTCCACGCGCCAAAGACAAGCAGAATCGTGTAACAACGTCACTATCGCGCCTAGATATACTCCGACAATATGCTTGAGATTCGACACTCGACCCCGAGACTTCTCGGTGACGAAGACAGCGCCAGTACGGCGGCGCGTATAACCGCAACACATTGACAAACGTTGATCAATAGAAAGACGAAATATTTTATAGTTACGTTCCACATACACCGAAGTGCGGCGCGAAGTGTTCGTTTAACGGCCGCCTATACCCGCGCCAGTCCCGGTCGCCCGCCGGAGTCGCTGGCTCGTGTGACCGACCATGTAAACTTGTCAAGTTGGGCGTGAAGTTATAGTAATCCGTGAGACCCCGTGACGCCGGCCGTGATTGTACGAAGTGGAGTCAGACGTCCCAGCTGAATCCGCATCGCGATGACGTCGACGATAACTCCTTGGCGGCACAATGTCTGCTTCCGTCGCCCCGACAGTGTAGGCGCTCAAACAGCGCGACAATAAAGCAAGATTTACATGCAATTACATATTGAAATTGTTCATGTTTTTACAGGTTGGGGGTGGGGTGGGCGTGGTTGTGACGACCGCCGGAGTCAGCGAGTGTCTACATCATCGTATTTTGAAAAGGAAAACATTCCGGGTGTAAAAAAAATTTACGACCGGCATCGGTTGAAGCTTTAAACCGGACTTACGGATAAAGAGCCACAATGGTATAGGAATAACTCTCCAAACCTACATTGCTTACACAACAAAATAGAATATAGATTCAGTGTGCACACCACGATGGGGTGGCTGGCTTGATATAGATGTCGGGTGAAGTTGACCCGCGAATCCCAAGAACATATTTGGGTAGTATATGAATCGTTTTATCGAGGTACTGTTAAAATATGTTGTTTTGATCAACCAAAATTAAAACAATGTGATAGGTGTTTATTGCAATACATATTTTTATGTCCAGCTTTTGTTACGTTATACATATGATCCAATAAACACTTCACTAGGGACCTGTATACGTGTACACCTACATTACATATACACCTACATTACGTGTACACCTACATTACATGCAGTTCGAATGACATTTTATAATTAATGAGAAACCTTTTAAGCGTTATAAAAGCTCATATTTGTAATAATACTAATTGCACTAATACACAGTTGTTAGAAATTCGACACCGCTTTGCACCATTGCGTTAATCAACACCGTAGCGATTAGTTTCGATTTCTCCAATTAGGCACACGCTAATGCAGCTACTTGCCCTAATTCTAAGGAATTGATCGACATTCATAAATGGTCAGTATCCGGGTTTTACGCTCTAAGTGTCCATCTCGGACAGAAAACCACTGGTCAGTGTTGATTGTAATTATCCGTTAGATAATCAGGGCCGGTATAGGAAGACACTGACCAATGCTTAATTAGACATCGCCGCAACTGACCGTTCGTTTATAACCATTATGTAGGCGCGTGAGAGAAATTAAATATCGGAGACAATCAGTCTGGATACACACTTGTCTGAGATTGGAAAATGTCCCCGGAAAACATCATATATGATTTTTATTATGCCTTCAAATATTATAGGCACATGGCGTTTCTTAATGTTTAAGTTTATTTGTCACACTTCGTTTCCATGTATTTAACGCACACACACACACACACGCACGCACGCACGCACGCACGCACGCACGCACGCACGCACGCACGCACGCACGCACGCACGCACGCACGCACGCACGCACGCACGCACACACACACACACACACACACACACACACAATACAATACAATACAATACAATACATTACATTACATTACATTACATTACATTACATACAATGCAATACAACGCATACAAGACAACACATACAATACAACACAAACAATACATACATAAACAAAAAAAGAAAACTTTTGCATATTCCGAAACGCTTTCTTTACGCAGTAGACTGCCGACAACACGCGATGATCTTTGTGAGAAAACATCCGGGGACGGCGTCTGTGGCCGCCGCTATCGTCACTCGGTTGCCGCCATTACGACTCGGCAGAAACGCCAAACGAGCAATAACGACGACCATCAATTTTGATTTATCGAGATTTCGCGCAGCAATCCGAGGCGCCTTAAGTTGCACTTTATGGCGCCGCGTCATAACATGTTCGAGCGCAGCTACATTTCACATCAATTTGTCGGGCGAAATGAACATTAATTTTGCCTAGTCGGGCAGCGTCTTTCGGTTGCGCGCATTTTGTAAGTCAGTTGAGCAAAGCATTCGACGGCAGCGTGTGTGGAGGTGCACTATTCGGACCGAGGGAAAGAAAGTTATAGTTCGCAGATATAGCCGGGATGTTGTAGTTGCATTCCAAAATTGCTGCATTCCACTATGTAGACTTTTTGCCGTACTTTTGACGTTCTAATATAATTTATCGACCGAAACATTCATATATACGGTCGCCCCATACAGTCGTTGAAAATCAGGAAAACGTGACGGCATTTTAATAAAATTATCTTATTTTGTGGAAGTAATATGGTCACTGATTTAAATCAATGCACGTACATCATGCGGTTATTATGCACAAGTTATTACACAAGCAACATAAAAAATATATGCATGCACTGTTCATTTTGTAGAAATATTTATGGCTTAAAACCGCCTCAAAATCTATCGATCTTATCTTTAGAAGATAACGTGTTGGTATTTTACGATAGTCCTCACATTTGTTGCTATGGCTTTAAAATAAAAATATATAACTGGCCAGTCGCATGTCCGTCCATGTAAGGCAACGGCTGAGAATACCAGGTTTAGTTCACGTCACCCGGAGCGATTCTACGCCTAGTGTGACGTCACCCGGCGGACGCAGATTGCGCCAAGTCGGCAATAAATTCGAGTTAAATAAATATGAATCAGAGTTATGCAGATTTATGAAGAAATCGGCGTTGTTGAAATGTGTCCTGTTGCTAACTCGATCAAATACAACGAAGTATATACGCACGTAACACTATATATAATATGTAGTGCACACGCACAAACACTATACGCACGCACGCACGCACGCACGCACGCACGCACGCACGCACGCACGCATGCGCTTGTGTATTTCATACATGTAAACAAAACGACAGGCTGTGAAACACCTCCATTGACAACACTGCTACAGTTTCATAAGAACTACTGTATATACATAGCGGGCGAGTTTGTTTGCACACTTAGACACGTTCGATTCATATATTAACATAATAGTTGTTGCAAAATATACCAAATAAAACTATTGAAGCGTCAGTGGAATCTATTTCTAACCACATGTACATGATCATTAAATAAGATCGAACCAACGAGCTGATTTATTTGAAGAAATTGCATCCATGTTATATTTAGACTCTGTGCTATATAGTTTGCTTGGGATTTCACCAACCCATGTGATCGTATACACGATATTCCACTTGATTCCTGCA
>OY759267.1:46219085-46241585 GCA_963662155.1 Lamellibrachia columna
GTATATATTTACCAGTGACGCCTGTATATATTTACCAGTGACGCCTGTGTATATTTGTATGAACCAAATGAGCTTTCATGCCTCTGAACTGACAATGTTTAATGTGCTATTTATTCATGTTTATCATATATTTTTATCGACTTAATAAGTCAGTGTTTTAGTATCTGCATCAACGAATGGCTGATGTCCGGATATATGACTCCATACCCCGTACATAATACTAGCAACATGGCACACAAAAAATCAACTACCTATAGAGATATAATATCCAGATAATATTTGAAACGCTGGTTTTAATTGCTCGTGCACAATGGAAGCAGTGAAGCGGTTTTAATTCGCAATCATACTCTGACATGATGACCATAAAGCGCGATTTTGTCGCGTGGTCGACATTCATGACGCATGCACATCAAATTCGAAACCCAGCGAGGTGCAGTGCGTGTAGCCGTATCAGGTGGTTGCACTGACTGGTGTGGGTGGTTGCACTAACTGGTGTGGGTGGTTGCACTAGCTGGTGTGTGGTGCGGTCTTTCCTTAGTTCTACGCGATTTTGGAATCGTGGATAAATAATAAAAATACTACTACTAAAAATAAAAATAATAACAACAGCAACAACAACGATAACACTGATGATGATGATGATAATGATGGTGATGAATATACTAATAATAACGATACGAACTATGATTGCCTATTTTATATTTTCACCTCGGAAAGTGTAAGTTTGGAGGAGTGTAATTATTTCTCGTTTATCGCTGTGGACAGTGTTAGTGCAACAAATGAAAGTAAAACTTAATGTATATTGTGTGTGAATACACTACAGGGCCTACTAGGTTATGCGAAGACCCGCTGTATATAGCACGCTACAGACGCTACACACTGAACACCAAACAACAGAGCCAATGGCGCAGAACCTACGATACATACATTTTATATAGCTATTGTAGATGTACTGTTAGCTATATACTATATACTATATACTATATACTATAGTGCGGGAAGGGCCTTTTCACAGCACGATTCTGTGTGTACTGGACCACTGTACTGGACGCATTGACCAGTCATTTGTAAAGCCTGTTGATCTAGCGTGGCTAATGATTGCTGAGTAAACCAGAGACACTGTCCAGTTGAGTGACAATCGATTAGTTTACTTGCTTCGTGACCACGCAGCGTGATAATAAATTAACGAAGAAATGACACTTGAAATCTACGACACAACAACGTGACCATAGAACGTCAAGTCGACCGTGACAGTGACGTCACGCGACAATACCAGGCGGCCTAGGTTGGTTGGTCATGGAGACTGACGCTAGCTATATTTGGTTTTAGACTACAGTGAACACGTGCGTTCGCGTTCGCACGCACGCACGTACGCGTGCGTGCGAACACACTATAGTATTTGCCTGACTATAGATAGGCTACACCCGCACACACATCCACATGAAATATCACGTACACGGACACAAGCACACATGCAGGTGTACGTGGTCACAAAAACGCACACACGCGCACGTGCACGCGCGTAGATATAGCGGGGATCGTACAAGAACGTGGAAAGACAGTGACGACATACATCGGGTATTGAATCATTGTCTGTTAGAACTTGCGAAGACGTCTAAAATTAGTAATATTTTCGGCACGATTACGGACACAAATGTTATAATATGTTTATTTTTTAAATGCCAACAAGCACGCGTGATTTCCGTTTACTGGACTAGCCAATAGCCAATGACGTCAAACGTTCTCAAGCTGACCAAATATGCAGTGGTGTGTTTAGGTTCTCCGAAAGGGGGAGGTCACGTGGCCATCCTAGTCGTCACCCATGTAACCAACATGTGGTCACTGTACGGACACAAGTGGTCACTGTACGGATACAAGTGGTCACTGTACGGATACAAGTGGTCACTGCACGGACACAAGTGGTCACTGTACGGATACAAGTGGTCACTGCTCGGACACAAGTGGTCACTGCACGGACACAAGTGGTCACTGCACGGACACAAGTGGTCAATGTACGGACACAAGTGGTCACTGCACTGACACAAGTGGTCACTGAACGGACACAAGTGGTCACTGCACGGACACAAGTGGTCACTGGACGGACACAAGTGGTCACTGCACGGACACAAGTGGTCAATGTATGGACACAAGTGGTCGCGACTGTCCAATAAATATTGTGATCCGTGATTACACAAATATCGAGCGCTATCGTGTTGTATAACATGCCTGAATGGGTGTTTCTTTTCCATAGAAACTCGCCTATTAGACGCTACAATGCGCCGCTACAGCGCTTTGACACCGCCGAATAATAAACGGGCGGGCGATAATTAATGACATTAAACAGTTAGCCGCCAATATCGCAGATCGATTTCTGATTTCGTAATAAAGACCCGCTCCATTAAGAAGCCGAATAAATATCACTTCAGCGCCACAATCGGCGTCGCTGGTACGTCTTTCACGGGGCGACAGCGAATAAAGGTTTATTTAAATCGGGGCCTGATGACAGATTGTCGACTCGGGGGTCGAGAGAGAATTAATCCGGTTGTGACGGAGTCGACCGCGGCTCGCGACGCCGCAGCGCGTGCGGAGTCGGCTTCGTTGGAGCGGCGCCGATAGCGATGTTTATTAAATGCATAAATGTAACACGATGCCAGGAAATGAGATTCGTCGCCGTGCGACGGACAATCTTCATTGTCGTCGACCGTTGTTGCCAGCCGTGTACTCTGTCGTTCTTGCCAGCCTCTTAAAATCTGCTGTTTATTCTAGTGGTGTTTGATGATGAGGCGACATCACCCCCATTCCAACACTAATAATACCTCATTTACTAATGTTGAATCCATTGTTGTGTTCTTATGGGATTTTTATTGTTTATTGGAAATAAAATATTTTTGGATTGATCATGCCGGAGTTAATAATGGTCTCTCACATTAGTTGTACCAGGTTTGCCCATCACGTAGTTTCGGAAATTTTCCTTCTGTTTTGGTCACCATTCTACGTTTCCACATAACAGTTCGTTTATCGTGTCGTAATTCGAGAACTTTCGACATATCAAAAAGGAGCTCGTTTTACCCGGTCGCTATATTGAAGATGATTTATTATACCAATCACGATGTAAGCTGTAACGATGATCAGCATCATCGCTGTGGTAATTCATCACAGCTGTATCTACGTCATCATAAAATCGTCAGTTAAAATAATATAATAATTAATTTTTTCCAACATTACACATATGCCGTGTATATACATATATCCAGTCATATTCATCATCGTCATCGTCATTATTGACATAAGTAAGTGAGTAATTTTTTCTCATCATCATCATCATCATCATCATCATCATCATCATCATCATCATCATGCACAACATTAGTCAAGCAAAACGCAATGAAGATGTGGAGGTTGCCAGAGAAGTACGGCCTGTATAAACGTATCGGGCTGATTAAATCGTACTAGTGTACTCCCAAGAAAGGTTGCTACATAAAGGTAAAACTCGTAATTGGCATCGACGTCAAAACATCATCAATTTCACTACCGTGATCATCAACCATCCTCATTATATCGTCGTTGTTGTCGTTGTCGTCGTTGTTGTCGGTGTCGCTATGGTTGTTGTTGTTGTTATTGTTTTTTTTTATTGTTGTTATTTTGTTGTTGTTGTTGTTGTTGTTATTTGTTTTATTATTACTGTTGTTGTTGTTGTCACCTCTGTGCCAGCATCGTTCTGCCCGTAAGACGACCAACACTGCCGGCGTTTCGTGCCATCACCACCTGCCTTATTCTGTCAGCGTCAGTGTTCCATTTATTCTGCACATTCAACAAACACCAGCCTTCCTCGTGCTGTCTCATTCAACAAACACCAGCCTTCCCCGTGCTGTCTCATTCAACAAACACCAGCCTTCCCCGTGCTGTCTCATTCAACAAACACCAGCCTTCCCCGTGCTGTCTCATTCAACAAACACCAGCTTTCCCCGTGCTGTCTCATTCAACAAACACCAGCCTTCCCCGCGCTGTCTCATTCAACAAACACCAGCCTTCCCCGTGCTGTCTCATTCAACAAACACCAGCCTTCCCCGTGCTGTCTCATTCAACAAACACCAGCCTTCCCCGTGCTGTCTCACTCAACAAACACCAGCCTTCCCCGTGCTGTCTCACTCAACAAACACCAGCCTTCCCCGTGCTGTCTCACTCAACAAACACCAGCCTTCCCCGTGCTGTCTCACTCAACAAACACCAGCCTTCCCCGTGCTGTCTCATTCAATAAACACCAGCCTTCCCCGTGCTGTCTCACTCAACAAACACCAGCCTTCCCCGTGCTGTCTCACTCAACAAACACCAGCCTTCCCCGTGCTGTCTCACTCAACAAACACCAGCCTTCCCCGTGCTGTCTCACTCAACAAACACCAGCCTTCCCCGTGCTGTCTCACTCAACAAACACCAGCCTTCCCCGTGTTGTCTCACTCAACAAACACCAGCCTTCCCCGTGCTGTCTCATTCAATAAACACCAGCCTTCCCCGTGCTGTCTCACTACTGAACACACTGAACATAAATGAACCGGATTCGCGATGGGCTGATTTGAGGAATCAGCTTTAAACATTCAGCAAGACTTCCATCCAAAGCAGAAACCACATATGGCAAGTGGACAAGGAAAGACTCCAACAATTCTTCATCTATATGTGTCATCCCTCCATCTGAAATATTTGTCAATTTTGTTTTTAAACGTACTCACACTGCTATCGCATGTACACAATCAGTAGATAAGTTGTTCCAGTGGCCGCCAGACGGAGCCATGGTTCGAGGTAAGTCGTCGCTGTGTTGTGGTGAGTCTGTCTTCGCCACTGTTGAATAATTATGTGGTGCTCAAACCTGTGGGATTTTCTCTCTCATTTAAACATCGCGATTATCTTTTCACAATGGCGGATTTCTGACAGTTGACAAGCCCAATGTCTTTATGCCACACTTAATTATTGTGTGTGTGTGTGTGTGTGTGTGTGTGTGTGTGTGTGTGTGTGTGTGTGTGTGTGTGTGTGTGTGTGTGTGTGTGTGTGTGTGTATATATATATATATATATATATATATATATATATATATATATATATATATATATATATATATATATATATATATATATATATATATATGTATATATATATATATATATATGTATATATATATATATATATATGTATATATATATATATATATATGTATATATATATATATATATATATATATATATATATATATATATATATATATATATATGTATATATATATATATATATATATATATATATATATATATATATATATATAAGACCGTTAACGGCAAATTAACTGCGTGTCCAGAATAACAAGTCGCTGGAACAGACTTCCCCACACCGAGATCATAATTAAAGCTACACATTGACTGCAAATATATATATGTGTGTGTGTGTGTGTGTGTGTGTGCGTGCGTGCGTGCGTGCGTGCGTGCGTGCGTGCGTGCGTGCGTGCGTGCGTGCGTGCGTGCGTGCGTGCGTGCGTGCGTGCGTGCGTGCGTGCGTGCGTGTATGCGTGCACACATGAAGGCTGAATACATATACATGTGTCAATTTTGCAGTCAATGTATAACTTTAATTAAGATCTCCGTGTGGGGAAGTCTGTTCAAGCGACTTGTTATTCTGGACACGCAGTTAATTTGCCGTTAACGGTCTTTCACTCTCCGCCATTGCAGCGACTCGACAAAGAAAGAGCGCCGAATAATATTAATAAGAGCGCTAATATTAATCTGTCCATTGCACGACGGCGGGTTGACGAGCGCGCGGAGTAGGCCGGGACACTGAATGGGACATTTAGAGGCAGTGTACGACATCGCCACGGCTCTAAGACATTTATATTAACACGCGTCAGTACGAAGGCTGAATACGCGTTCAGATTTGCTATTCTGTTCAGATGGTCGTTGATACTGCCATTTGGTAAATCAGATTTCAAGTCCGAAACGATCTGCTCGTATTGCGATCGTTACTGCATTTGTTGTTTTTATTGTGAAACCTGGTAGATTAACGCACTTTTTGATTACTCAAAATGCCAGTCCGGAGTTCAGTGTTAATGCGAATAGTTTGAAGACTGGGAAAAGTGGTCGCATTTGTGAGGTGGTCTCAATATCAGTGTCATCGTTCGGGGACAATAGAAACATACGATGTTCATAATAAGGATGATGATGATGATGATGATGATGATGATGATGATGATGATGATGGCGGAGAAATGTGACGATGATGGTTATGATGACAATGATTATGTTGACGACGTTTAAAATGTAGTCGCCGGAGAATTCAGTGAGATGTCCGCATTACGAAAGCCGGACGCCCACCATAACTTGGGAGATGACGCGAATTGCGTGATCCTCCACAGCGCCACAACGACGTCACTACACCGGCCACTCGGGAAAGTTTCAAACACAGCTCTCATATACAATCGTCGCCGGTGGCAGGATAATTCCATATGGCGTTCGGGCAATTATCCCATCAATTATCAGATGATAATTAAAAGATTTCGTAAGAACGCGCAGGAACTGACAACGTGTCCAGTATTGCGGATATCTGGTTTCTAAGTAGGACAGTCGAAATCCGTCCACTCAACCGTTGAGAATATCCGGTTTAGCCAGCGTCGCCTGGGGCGATTCTACGCCTGGTGTGACGTCACTCCGGCGAGCGTAGATTGCGCAAAGTCGGCGATAAATTCGAGTTAAACAAATATGAATCGGCGTTATGCAGATTTATGAAGAAATCGGCCTTATTGAAATGTCTCCCGCCGTTAAGAGCCGCGCGCCCTCCGTGCCGCGCGCCTTCCTTCATCGGCCGTAACGACGTGCCCGGAATATTAGCGTCGTTATTTCTCGCTCGACGTCAATGGAATAGGCATACGTGTTACCTCGCAGACAACGGGCGTCGTTCGATTTCCATTAAGGCGAAATACGGCGTGTAAATTTTATAACATCACTTTGCTTACACAAATGTGTGTACGTTCGTAGACTGCGTATTTTGTTTTAAGATTTCACCGAAATATGAAGTACTGAACACTGTTTTGCAGCGATTGATTTAAGTGGAACTATATAGGGCTATATCGAAGGGTGTCACACTTCGTTAGATGTGCTGATTAAAATATTCGTGCCGAGAAGTGAGACATGGACTATTAACTGTCAACATTTTGTAGGTAATGGTATTTTTAACTAAACAATAACACACATTAAGCAGAACAAATTAATTACGGTAAAACATTTAATATAGCCTATATGATAAACGAGACAAATAATTAATGATTTTCTTAAGCTCAGTTTAACCGATATATTTGCTTGTAATTTTGCACCAGTAACTCAAGTAGGAAATGTTGGCCTCATATTTGATGACTTGTAATATAGCTGTGAATTCAAACTTGAAGTGCTTATAGTGAACGGTTGACAAGCTACGAACGTGCCGTTGACTATATGATCCCTGCGCTCGCAAACACAGTCTCGTTGTTTGTGACAGCACAAATTTAATTAAACATAAAAATTCAATTAAATCATCTTCAAACTTGATTTTACGAAAAATAAATAAATATTATGATTGGACAAAAACTGCGGCTTGTGACAGCACAAATTTAATTAAACATAAAAATTCAATTAAATCATCTTCAAACTTGATTTTACGAAAAATAAATAAATATTATGATTGGACAAAAACTGCGGCAGGTCGATGACAGCAAAACAACAACATGCGTCATAAAACTCACATGAGTGAAAATATATGAAGGCGTTATAGATGCTTTTAAAGGCACAAATTCTGGCCGTGTTTATCGTAAAATCATGTCACATAACATAACAAAACATAACATAAAATCATGTCATATAACATAACATAAAATATGAAGGCGTTATAGTTGCTTTTAAAGGCACAAATTCTGGCCGTGTTTATCGTAAAATCATGTCACATAACATAACAAAACATAACATAAAATCATGTCATATAACATAACATAAAATATGAAGGCGTTATAGTTGCTTTTAAAGGCACAAATTCTGGCCGTGTTTATCGTAAAATCATGCACATAACATAACAAAACATAACATAAAATCATGTCAAATAACATAACATCTTGGCCACCCAAATGTGTTTTAATGAACTACATTTAAACAATATAATTTGAAATTTACATGTTTGTGAATATCAACCTTGCCGTTAGCAATATGGGCGAACAGCTGTTGACATTTCCCAATATACACTTTAAACATTTGGACACAGTTCGTCGGGATCAGGCGTTGACGGGTCACGTGATGGGCATGTCTTTAATTACATTCCCTCGATCCGCAATGAGTCCGCCGCAAATACGGTAAGCAAAGTATATACTTCCTGAAACATTTAAATGAAACAGATAATGGTCAGCGTATATATTTTAATGCGGTTCTATAACAGAGTTGTGCAGTCAATATGCTATGATATTCTAAATTGTTATTGATTGTGCAATAAATTATATTATTGTAGCATAAACCATGTTATATATTACAATCAATAACAACCATGTTTGTATTACAATCAATAACAACAATTTTTGTATTACAATCAATAACAACCATGTTATATATTACAATCAATAACAACCATGTTTGTATTACAATCAATAACAACCATGTTTGTATTACAATCAATAACAACCATGTTTGTATTACAATCAATAACAACCATGTTTGTATTACAATCAATAACAACCATGTTTGTATTACAATCAATAACAACCATGTTTGCATTACAATCAATAACAACCATGTTTGTATTACAATCAATAACAACCATGTTTGTATTACAATCAATAACAACAACCATGCATGCGTTGTACCTATATATCATGCAGTCGGTATTTCAATTAAACATGTATAAATTAACAAAAGTGTTGCTTACTATCTGTATTTACTATATACACCATTGGAGTGTTTCAATAACTAAAAACTATTTTTAACGCCAAAGAGCAGAAACCCGTCAGCGTGGCCACGCAGGCGTACCCGCGATGCGCGTCACCCGCTGCGTGTTTTCATTGCCAAGTGTCAATTTCACGTCGATCAGGCGCGCTGACAGATGCGTAATAGAAGCCACAGCGAATGTGTCGATTTCATGGCCGAGTTAAACAAACAGCTATATCTCACGTGGGGGTTTACCCCTCCCGCGTGCAATCTTTTATCGCGATTACCCCGTCCATGGCTACCGAAACTTATCAAGGCAGGCGACGCTAACGAAGTCGTTAAAATTTCGACGCACGCATAACCGCGCATTAATTACTGCCAGCGCTTGTGGCGGATTAATCAACTGCTAATAACGCGGACGGGCGGCACAGCGGGAAAACCGCAACAGGCCGGGGGGAAAGCCGGACGGGAGGCGGGGAGTAATTTGGGCAGACGTCGGATGGTTGCCTCCCGGCGCGCGGAAGGTCGGGAAGAAGCCGCCGCGGATTTTATCGGTGGCTGCGTTGACGTATTTCAAGCGGTTTATTGTCGTCTTTGTGGACGACCGACACGCCTCATTCGGCCCGCATGCCAACGACGCCATCATTTATGTCACGATTTGCATTATAGTATCATTACGGATATGATAACGTATGTAATTGCGTAGGCATGGAGTTTTATGATATACGTAATTTATGGATGTCAGCAATATTTAGCTATTGTTGTTTGTTGCTCCTGTATAGTTGTAACAGGCAATAACTTCGTCAGATCCTGGTTGAAATCGGTCAAGAGGTGAAAACGCTGCACACGCGCACGCACGCACGCACGCACGCACGCACGCACGCACGCACGCACGCACGCACGCACGCACGCACGCACGCACGCACGCACGCACGCACGCACGCACGCACGCACGCACGCACACACACACACACACACACACACACACACACACACACACACACACACACACACACACACACACACACACACACACACATACATACATACATACACACGCAAACACGCAAACACGCAAACACGCACGCACACATACATACACACGCACGCACGCACACGCACCCACGCACGCCCAGCTTGAAGATGTTATAAGATATGATGACTACATCGTTGACATCTCATCGTCGCCCACTTGACCCTGTCATGTTGCCGGATGTATGTGTTCAGTAGGCGAGGTTAGTTCCGCCGGATGCCGGAGACGGAGCCAGACGTCCCATCAGCCAAACGCGGGCGACACTCGACTACGTGTTTTGTGTCGCAAGCGTGACACTACAAATATGACGATTACACATTAAACATGAGAGATGTCAGTTTGTTGACATAGGTTGTGTGAACACATGCATGTGTGGTGCATCTAAATGGCAGTGGACGTCCTAGAGGAACTGACAGGTGTTCCGGACTACAACGCATTGTAGAAAAAGAGAAAAGGCAAATACAACATGATAAACAAAGACATGTGTGTATTGTGTGTGCGCTCGTGCGTGCGTGCGTGAGTGCGCGCGTGCGTGGGTATATGCGTGCGTTTACATATACCTATATGTATATACAGACATATCATGGCCGAAACCGAAGTATACCGCGAGTGGCCTCGTTTCGATAATTACACCCCCATAATACTGGACAATCGGCACACGGGCTTTCTGTTGAAGTCACGCGATCATTTAAATTTTTCATCTTGGCATTGTCAATCAGTCATTCATGATTTGCTTTGATCAACCAAGTGTGATACTGTCACACAGGCAATCGTATAGACACAAGCATACACGCACGCATATACGCGCACGCACATACACGCACGCACATACACGCACGCACATACACGCACGCATATACACGCATAAACAACAACAACTATGACGATGATGACGACGATGACAAAACATGAGCAAGACATTTAAATAAAATTATGTTTTATGTAAATTTGGTCGTTCTTATTTCTTTCTTATGAATACAGGCATTAATACCCTCGCTCTTACTCGATATACGTAAATAATTCATTTCGAACTTTGAAAGAATGAGCTGCGTACTAAGACAAATTTGCTATGAATCTACATTAGTAGTATTATTATTTTACTATACTACTAGTATTACAAACATAATCAACGTCATTAATTACTCGCTGCCCGCGTTACTCCCCCCTCGGTCGACGAGGGCCACCTGATCCCGAGTGTGACACCGACCCCCCACCGTTCCCGGACCCACCCCCCGTCAGCCCGCCGACACCTGTCACTGATCGTTCGACTGTCCACACTTAACGAGGCGGAAAATCGTCGTCGCCGATTGGTGCTTTCATGCAGTCCATATTGTCGCGATTGTATTTACCGCCGCCCGGCCGCGATCTGTCGCTGCCCGCCGCGGGAGGGCGCGCGCGAGCCGCCATAAAGACATTAAAATAACGACGGAAAATCGAAAAGAACAACGCCAGCTTGCCTCGGAAACGCGATACCCGTAGCACCGGGCCTCGCGCGCCGAGAACACAGGCTTTGTTAAAGGAAACGGCGTTGGTAATAACAAGGCGCTTGGAGAATCATCGGCGTTCTCTTAAGGTTCTTAAGGGTAATATTACTGCTGAAATTATGTTTCTTTGTAGCTGCTATATGTGTACTGTTGACGCTGCTGTCGACAGTCATCGACATGAACAGGACAAAAACGTAAAGTTTCTTTGATTTATTAATAATGAAATGTTGTGAGGTGTTTGTTTCAATGATAAGATCGTAAGAACGTTCACTAAAGTCAATTAATTTAATTTCGGTCTTGTTGAATCTCAACCTTTGACTATTTAGTTCCACATTATGCGCTTCAGTGTCAATATGTGTGTCGATATAGATATCGGGCTGTTATCCGGTAAATTACTTCGACTATACGCAAGGTAACGGTATAGACAAACATAATACTCGTTCAAACACATCCAACATTCAGCTGTTTTTCAAAAATACTTTAATGTTTAATGCTTAATGTTTGCTGGTGTAATACGACCGCTTTAACGGTTTTACGCACAGTATATTTGAAATTCCGATGAATGGGGCTCATTTTCTCTAAATTATGCACAAGATGTTGATCTGGTTTATGAGACGAGTATGCGTAGGGGGACAATGCTGGCGATGACTGCAGGTGTTGGTGTACGGGGCAGTGCTGGCGATAATTGTGGGCATGTTGGCAGCAAGCAAGAGTTAGTGTACGGGGACAATGCTGGCGATGATTGCGAGCGTAGTGGCAGCTAGCAAGAGTTGGCATACGGGGCAATGCTGGCGATGACTGCGAGCGTGGTGGCAGCAAGCAAGAGTTGGCATACGGGGTAATGCTGACGATGACTGCGGGCGTGGTGGCAGCAAGCAAGAGTTGGCATACGGGGTAATGCTAACGATGACTGCGGGCGTGGTGGCAGCAAGCAAGAGTTGGCATACGGGGTAATGCTGACGATGACTGCGGGCGTGGTGGCAGCAAGCAAGAGTTGGCATACGGGGTAATGCTGACGATGACTGCGAGCGTGGTGGCAGCAAGCAAGAGTTGGCATACGGGGTAATGCTGGCGATGACTGCGGGCGTGGTGGCAGCAAGCAAGAGTTGATGTACAGGGCAATACTGGCGATGGTGGCAGCGAGACGAGTTGGCTTACGGGGGTAATGTTGGCGATGAGCGCGGGCGTGGTGGCAGCAGGAACTGACGTTCGGGTCAATGCTGGCGATGACTGCCGGCTTGGTGACGATCGGGCGTGGTAGCAGAGAGCGTGTTCACTGGCGTCATCGTGCGTTTGGCTGCACGCCGCTGTAGCCGAGTCATGGGTTATAAACACGACTGACAACACCTGCGGTGGCGCGGTACGAATATATAGCTAACATGTTGAGTCATCCACCTGCACTAAAAGTATGATCTAATAAGGTGAAGACGTATTAGTATTCGACACGTAATAACACTTAAAATGTTGCTACAACGTCATTTTACAGGCCCGTGACACGCCACCATTTACGTGTATCGTGGGATACACGTAAAACAACACACACACACACACACACACACACACACACACACACACACACACACACACACACACACACACACACACACACACACACACACACACACACACACACACACACACACACACACACACACACACACACACACACACACACACACACACACACACACACACACACACACACACACACACACACACACACACACACACACACACACACACACACACACACACACACACACACACACACACACACACACACACACACACACACACACACACACACACACACACACACACACACACACACACACACACACACACACACACACACACACACACACACACACACACACACACACACACACACACACACACACACACACACACACACACACACACACACACACACACACACACACACACACACAACATCGTAAAATATTTCCTTAAGCTGATGCTATCTTGGTTGTCGTTACGTTTAGTGGCTTAATCTCTCTCAGTGTTACGTTGGGGCCATTTTGCCAACTGTTGCTGTCAGTGAACATGTATTTTATTCTTTAAAATGGCATTAGCATATTTCATAGAGGAACGTAATCCAAGTAACTATTTTCCTGCCGCAGTCAACGTAGCAAAGGAATGTAGCTAATGTAATCAGTTACGGGTGTAGTGACTGTAGTCCTTGCAGGTGGACTGACGAAACTCCTTAAATGATGATGATACGACCCCTTATCAATTCTCCTTTGTGTTGCCAACAGTGAGTAGCGCCGAATTCGTCACAATTCCGACGCTAATACACGACTCTGGAGCATAAGGCGTGATTACAATTTGCCACACAAATTTCACGCGCTCTTATTTACTCAAGTCGACCTCCGAATGGCGCTGCAGCCGTTGCTACGCCGTCCGCAGACGAAGTCTTTCACGACGAAGTCGGCGTGAGAGCTCGTGTGACGAAGAGGCGGGCTGCGGTGTCAGCGTCGACGAATCTACAATTTAAATTAACATTCGCCGGCGAGAAACTCGCGCTTCTGTTCAATCGAAATGTGTCGACGCCCGCCCACCGACCCCTCTTGAAAACCCCCGACACAACTACATGCTTGTCTACGGACGGGCACCGAAAGGCCGAGTCCACAAAGCGACGACCGTGTAATTGTCCGCGTGTTTCAGTGACGTCCGCTCTTGATGGAAAACATGTCAATTTCACGTTGCAAATCAGTTCGCTCTTGTTGCAGTGCAAGTCGATTTCACGATGTAAACCAGGCCTATTTTGAAACGAAATGTCGTTATGCATTCGCGGTGATTGCGAAATGTTAGTACACCCGCTGAGCTTGATTTCAACCGATGTTGTGGCAATGGTGCAGCCCGAGTCTTCGCACATACCGCTTTTGTTACAGCATTGCGGAAATTTCGATAAACAAATCTATCTATTTCATTGGCGAATTAGTTAAATCTCGCGCAGCTAAAACCCACTGTGGCGCGTCTAACAGACGCGCCCCGGCCTCGAAACGTGTGCTAGGCGCTAAATCGAAGGCGTTTGTGTTTGTTATTTTAATAGGCCCATCTCTCTTTCGGAATCCGCCCTCGAAGCTAATTTATCGTTTAAACGACTTCTCAAGTTGCTCTAATAGTAATTAGATCAAGATGGCGCGACAGATGTTGCCGCTTTGTCCGCGCCGTTCGATTACGCCGGACGCCGCTGTCGAAGAATGCCCGGCCGGGGATCGTGTTTGTCTAACATAATGGCGCGTACAAAGGCCCGCTGATTCGCATACAGGGTGTCTTCGCGGACGCCCGGTTGCCTAGGATGTTGGCGGGTGTCGGCAGACTCGCGCGGGTAGCGCCGACGATGCTATGCCGGAGCCGGTGATCCATCAACGGCCAAACCCCGATCAAACGGCCGTATCTCCGACCTGCGCATTCCTGTCGCGGGGAAATAGGGCGGCCAACGTCAGGGTTTCCCGCGTGCGCCCGTTGGTTCAAAAGGTTGTCCTGCCGTCTGTCGCAGAAGGGTTTGTCGACACATTAATTCTCCCGCCAGCGAGGATGTATTGATTAAATTAGCAAAAACACATCAAAAAACATTAAAACCCCCAAAAATATTCGTTGCACGTGTGCCGACGTGTTTCAAGAAGAACTAATCAAACCGCAACAAGTGGCGATAGTGGAATTTGTTCCGTCGCGGCAGCGCGCATGATGCACACACACACACACACACACACACACACACACACACACACACACACACACACACACACACACACACACACACACACACACACACACACACACACACACACACACACACACACACCACACACACACCACACACACACACACACACACACACACACACACACACACACACACACACACACACACACACACACACACACACACACACACACACACACACACACACACACACACACACCACACACACACCACACACACACACACACACACACACACACACACACACACACACACACACACACACACACACACACACACACACACACACACACACACACACACACACACACACACACACACACACACCTGATTTACGCAGATGATTTGTTTTCGCTTGCTCCTTTGCAAGCATTACTTGACCCAGGACCTATATTACATATACACGACTGTGAAGACGACGTTCAATATAAGTCCTCAAATCTCTGGTCATACACTTTGATTCTAGAAACGCTAACCTTGCTGGATAAATGACAATAGTACGAACGAAGGTAAACCTCGCCACCTCGTGTAAATACCACGGACATGTTCTTTGCCATCTGATGAGGCTGACATTCAACCCAAAGTGAGACTCCTTTATGTTAATAGTAACATGTTTCGTTAAAATATAACTTTTATTCATCTGCAATAAAGAACAAGGTATTAATTGCCTACATAGGCATAGAGTTTGTTTTATTATGTGAGCCTTGTGCGTGAATTGTACAAAAACAGCTTTTCAGCACTTTGTAATGTGTGTGTGTATATATTCCTATCAAATTGTAAACAGATTGCCTACGAGATGTAGCTCTAGATTGCCTACGAGATGTAGCTCTAGATTGCCTACGAGATGTAGCTCTAGATTGCCTACGAGATGTAGCTCTATATTGCCTACGAGATGTAGCTCTAGATTGCCTACGAGATGTAGCTCTAGATTGCCTACGAGATGTAGCTCTAGATTGCCTACGAGATGTAGCTCTAGATTGCCTACGAGATGTAGCTCTAGATTGCCTACGAGATGTAGCTCTAGATTGCCTACGAGTTGTAGCTCTAGATTGACAAGTCGCTTAGTCGTATTATTCAGAACATTTCAGTTAGCGCAATATATCGTACGTTGAAATTGCGGATTCAGTGGATCGCATCCTTAATTGTATAACTTTTAAATATATTGTTTTCGTTTATATATTTATTTTATACGGACATATCGCTAGATTGTATGGAATAAAAAACCGCACACACGTCAAACACTGTAAATAAGGGCGTAAAAAACGGTCGTTTAAACTAGATAAATGATCGCCGTTATATGTTTAGCCTGAATGCCCCGTGTGTCGGGTGCGATGTTACACGACGTTCCTGCTCTCAGAATACTTGTTAATCAAGAACACTCTCGTGTTGATTTCTCGACTGGACAATGCACACATTTTTGCAGTCAGGTTGCCTTTGACGGTCGTGATTTAAGCGCGATGTGCGGGGTCGACCGACTGTGAGTGCCAACATATATTACATTTGATGTCCCGCCTTGCATGAAAGTCGTTGCTCGGAGCCGTCACGATAAACCTGTACGGCGACTGTTTGTGTACAATTGTTGCGTTATTTGATAAAGTGTGTACATTTCGCCGACGGATATGGCTGTAAATCGCTGCACGTTTTCTTGTTTATTCGACTTAAAGCGACCGTGTTCGTTTACGCAACCAACTCAGGATGCGAGACTGACAGATCGAATGTAGACGAGCGACAGATGGACACAAAGAAGTAGGAAGAAAAAGAGTGAATGCTTGCTTGGTGAAAAACGACATCATTTAGAGCAGAGACGACAGTTATTACTATGGTCTGGACTCGGCAGACCATATGAAGCGTCGTTGTCGGCACACGCCCGACCGAGGACGGACAGCATGCGAAATGACGACGATGATCTAATGAAAAATGTAACATTTGATGAGGAACCGAAGCAAACATAAGATTATACCCGCGCCAACATTCGTCACCGTCACAAGTGGACGGGGTGAAATTCACGATATCGTCCGTTGCCCAGGGCGACGCGCGCGCCGTCGAAATTGACTCGAAAGTCTGTGCGACGAATGATGACGAATGAAGTCCGCGGGCTGTGTACCGCACCGCGCGGCGGACAAAAACCAAGTAACGTGCCAGCGCTAATCTCTCGTGTACACGTTCGCGAGTAGCGGACAAATGTGAACCGCGCCGCTATCCGAAGTTCAACAACTGTGTGTACGAGGCGGGGTGGATTTAACGCGTTCCCGCGTCGTTGCATTCAGTCGTCTAGGTGTAATGTTTTCCCTTGTATGCCTAACTCGTTAGGCGACTCGAGTCGCCGCGGCGGATGTTTGGACACGCCGATATGAGACTATGCAAAGACAATCGAGAGCCATTATTGCAATAGAAAACACGTTGCCGTCGGCTTTCAGTCGTCCGCCATTCTCGATTGCGGTCATTCACGCTCGGACAGTGGTCAACGCATTGTTAGCCGTCGGCGTGCGCAAACAGCGACTGCTATAAGCCCCATTAGGGTGGACGTATAGGGTATTTGAGTTTGTCCGAGTGGCCGGTTGTCGCTACTCTCTCGCGCTCTGTCTTCGCTAGTTTCTATTGTTTTCGTTGTTGGCGACACATCCGTGTGACTATAAACCGAGATTACACTACGTCGACCATCGGACGAAACAGTGAACACCTGTTAAATAGAACCATGACCGGGAATAGGGTTTTCGATTGAAAACCTCCGCTAAGTCCCACTTAACACAGTCGATATGTATACACGCCAGCGTACTTTACCATGCCTTACTAAGACCACCCTGTCTTTAATAGTATTCTACACTAACACTATCTCGTATGTATACTTAGCAATTGCTTTAAATCATACTTTGCAGTATCAACACGCGCTGTGTTGTGCCGTGGACTTACGCCAGTGAATACGTTTAATGATTCTTTACAGTCGACGTACAACACAACATATACACCGCACGATATGTCTACATTGAAATATCACACTGTGTACACTCGACTGTTCTCTAAGCCAGCATGTCTACAAGCAGATCACACAGTCGGCCGTACCATGTGATCGAACTACAGCCAAACAGTGACAACATGTGGAGCGGTGTATTTGCGAGGGGGCATTGGGCCATGTCGCTGTGGCTTATTATTTTGATTTTTTTTATGTAATCTTATTGTGCCATTACATACTAACATGGCAAACTAAAGGGTGATCAAGTTCACCCCCCTTGCGAAATCATAGATACGCAATGAACGTTGAAAACAATTGGCAGCATTTATGTGTAGCAAACGTGTGTCTGCTTTTTCATGAAGATACTGAAGGACTCATTTAGTACAGCTTTCGATGCAATATTCAACCCTAGTTCTCAGGGCATGAATCAATTCAGTTTGTACCGATTATATTGAGTTGTTTAATGCCAGAAGGATATTAGCGGTAGCGTTTGCATTGCGTTAATTAACATATTGTATATGCAAGACTGGTTGAATTACGTAGAAGCACTGCGGTCAACACTGTAGATGCACGAATCTGTTTGACAAGGTTTTCTTGTATGCAGGTGATACTATACTAACACGTTTATGTGATACAGAACCGTCAACAGATATTTAAGCTAAGACACTTATAGTCACACGGGCCGACAACTTGACATGTTTCTATGCAAAAACAATTCTGCCTCGTGGTACAAACAACTTCTATCTCACAACAACAAACACGTCATTCTCCTACGATGAACGCGGAAATAAAATAGCGATCTGACCCCACATTCGCCCACGAATACCACCCACGACGAGTGCCGACAGCAGGTGACCAACGCACGCACGCACGCACGCACGCACGCACGCACGCACGCACGCACGCACGCACGCACGCACGCACGCACGCACGCACGCACGCACGCACGCACGCACGCACGCACGCACGCACGCACGCACGCACGCACGCACGCACGCACGCACGCACGCACGCACGCACGCACGCACACACACACACACACACACACACACACACACACACACACACACACACACACTCACTCACTCACTCACTCACTAAGTACCCCCGAGATAGGGTAAGTGTCCCGCCGACGGGTTCACCCCTGGGACACGAACACCATGAGAACAGAGTCATCCCTGTAAGCAAGCGTCGTCCATTGTCCAGTCGACAGATAACAGCTCCTGTCAAAGTGCTCATGTTTTCTATTTGCAATTGTCTAATAATGTTGTTATTTCACAGAAAGAAAGTTATGTATTTAGTAAATGGCATACATACATACATACATACATACATACATACATACATACATACATACATACATACATAATTATTATATAATATATATATATATATATATTATATAATAATTATATATATATAATAATAATTATATATATATATAATTATGTATGTATGTATGCCATATATATATATATATATATATATATATATATATATATCAAAAACCTGGGTGTTCATATATTCTCAAAAACCTGGGTGTTTAAAAACGATACGTTTGTATTGACATCCTAGTAGTTAGAAACTCGATTAATTCGTTTAGTTCATCTAACGAAAGGACCACGATTCTGGGATGATCAGATGATCAGATCAGATGATCAGAGTCTTCCAATGAGGCGGAGCTAGCTGGCGGTTAACCGCGTTCTGCTTATAAGGAAGATATCGGCCGTCCAATTCATGTTATGGACAAATGAAATAGCAAAGTAAGATGAAGATAATTCATCTGTTCGCCGGATATACAGTAGTTTCGCATAGAAACGACCATAAAAAAATCATGTATATATATATATATATATATATATATATATATATATATATTTATTATAAATCAGCTGGTAAAAAAATTGTATTTAGCAACATCGTAGTTGGCGCACATTAGTCGTCTCTGCAAGTATATATATATATATATATATATATATATATATATGTTTGTGTGTGTGTGTGTGTGTGTATGTATGTGTGTATGTATGTATGCATGTATATATGTATATATATATATATATATATATATATATATATATATATATATATATATATATATATATATATATATATATATATATATATATATATATATATATATATATATATATATATATATATATATATATATATATATATATATATATATATATATATATATATATATATATATATATATATATATATATATATATATATATATATACGCTCATAGTACCTGCGCTTGGCAATAACACATGGGCGTACTGTCTAAACGTCTGGTATCAAAAGAATTCAAGCTTACAATCGTGCAAGATGCTTTACTACGTAACAGACGTAGGTCTGTGACATCCATTTCCGCCGGTCTTAGCGTCGCCTGATCCTAAAAGGCGGAACAAAAACATGTCTTGTCGGTGCGTGTCAGAGAAGACGCTCAGTACAATAAGAAGTTAATCTTTGATTTCCTCTGCGCCGCCTTGGAAGGTGCGAACCTACTTAACTGGTGGTGGCGGTGGCGTGTGAACCCGGTGGCGCACTAAGTCGCCTAATGTCCATTAGCACGCTGCGCCACTGTCGAGTCTTCTTTCAAGTGTCTATCCGTCTCCCGTGACCTGTCCCGTTTACCCGCGCCTGCCTCTTTTTGCGCACGCTGCCGACAAACGGAGTGTCGCCTAATAGTGTCCGTCGTTAAAAGTGCCGCGTGACGTACGATGTGTGAATGCCAGTCTCGCTGCGGATCTTCACAACGCGATGACGAGTCGAGATTTATATCAGCGCCGACTTCTGTCGCACCGCCATCAGCTGCCTCTAATGCATCATTTGGAATTGCCTTTCAACATCCCGATTAATGTTATCGATAGATGACAAAGTAGTTGGCTGCGACGTCATTGTTCAACAGAAACAATGGCGTAGTACGCTAATTTGTACACATCCAAAGTGCCAGGGTTCAGGCTATTTCCTATCACTCTTACTATTTCTTATATATATATATATATATATATATATATATATATATATATATATATATATATATATATATATATATATATATATATATATATATAATATATATATATATATATATATATATATATACTATTAATTTACACTGTCTACCGTTCGTTAACATATATGGAGTCATATGCAATTGTACTGTTCGTAATTCGATAATAGGACTCGTTTATATATATATATATATATATATATATATATATATATATATATATGTGTATGTATATGTATGTATATATATATATATATATATAATATATATATATATATATATATATATATATATATATATATATATATATATATATATATATATATATATTTATATATATATATATATATATATATATATATATATATATATATATATATATATAACTGAGCATCGCTTTATAGAGCATGACTAGTAACAAACATTAATGAATAACAATGTAAACAATAATTATTGTTCCCAACAAGAAATGTAGTTCAACGTTTTCAATCACGACAAAGCACAAAGAAACCGAACAACGTTCCTTCTGAAAGATGCACTGTTCACAGTCTTGCTAGAACAAAACATTATTTCCGCTACCATGGGTCAAATAATCGAAAATAAGCTTAAATAGTTTCCCAAATAAATAGTACCAACTTGTATACTTGGTCTAGAATACTTCTCACGAAATATACGGTTGAACTACTCACTAAATCTGTTCGCAATGTCGGAGCTACACTGGACTCAACTTCACGGACGTTCTGATAAGCAATCGATCGATGCAACACGAGCGTACAAGAAACAGTTCGGCTATATGATTGTATATGATTGCTGCATGTTCGCAAACCAAATTCTCGAGCGGTGGGCTCTCTTACGGTTGAAATCGCAGGCATCGCTACAGAAAATACTATCAATAAACACAGCCAATATCCACCGAGCGCTTCCCGGGGATTATTCGCGGGTAAGCTGTCTCATCATGAGGGATTACCTACGCAAATCTCTCACGCCCCTATCATTGGGTTAATTAATTTCTGAATTAAATGATGGTCTGTTCCCGTCCGCGGGGAAGTCGCCTGCTCGTTTACTGAATGGACGGGGAATAACACAAAACTAGAGCCGTCCCCAATGCACGCACGCACGCACGCACGCACGCACGCACGCACGCACGCACGCACGCACGCAAGCACGCACGCACGCACGCACGCAAGCACACACCCACTCACACATATATGTATATTTTGCATTTGTTAATTATGAGAAATACGTGGCTTTGAACTAATGTAGTTTACTCTTACATGATCGGTCTCAATATAGTACAAGAGCATGTTTTTGAAAAATGCTATGCCGGACATTTGAATAGTTCC
>OY759267.1:46246585-46249085 GCA_963662155.1 Lamellibrachia columna
GTACGGGCGACGTCTCGCATATATCGTGTCGTTTTAACGAGATTCTTCTATAAAAGCACAACTTTCGAGCGCAGACTTCCCGCCAATCGCACCGGACGCACGTTGTTCAAGTTATACCGTCACTCCGTGCCTAAGGTTCGCCCGACGCGCTGCGGTCCAGTCGACGGGTCCAACTGACTCGCCCGACGCTCCGCGGTCCATGCAGTTGCCCGGGTCCAGTTATCTTCTCACACGCGGAGGCGTCGCGCGTGATTCGAGCGTTAACGAATTTGCCGGGCATTGTCCGGCGGGCCCCGTGTCGTCCGCTACGCTTTCACTAAATCGTCCACTTTGCTGCAAATGAAAGAGCGACGACGTTAGTGACTGGGGAAGGCGTCTGGCGGGACAAAGGCCGTCATTCGGCGGCCAATTACCTCAATCAGCGTAATCGTTTATTTTGTGCGCGCGCGCATCATTTTCAGCTCATGACGTAATAACCTGACGCTGTGGCAAAGACGCCAGAGAAAGGGGAGGGGGTTGAACGACGTGGGTGGGAAACGGGGGACTATGAATAATTCAGTATGAATATTGTGTTTGACTCAGTGATAACATATGTGATTGATTAGAGGCTGTAAACATCAAGATTTATGCAAACAAACCACGTGTGTGGCGAAATGAGTTAAATTAATCAACTGCAGCTAGAGTTACACCGATAAAAAAAAAACAATTATAAAAAAAAATTTCTAAATAAATATTAAACAATATTGTTTTCTTAGCAACCTAAATCTAATGAGATTTTATATTGATATTTCGCTATATATTTAGAAATTAAAGTACAGTATTTTGATGTTCTACAAATTAATCGATAATTAATCGATAATGTACCAAACCTATTAAAATGTGATAATTAATAATTATTAGTTAAGCACAGCAAGTCTGGTGCAGTTATCTTATTTTGTGATAATGGGAAATTCCTATGCATATCCTTAGTTCCAATATGCAGACAAATCTAATTGCGCGTGCGATTTTTTTATTGTTTCGTTTTAATTAAAACGTTCACACATTTATAAAATTGCGTTATAATAGGGAAACCGGCTAGCAAACTAACTAACTGAAACTTCCATTAAACGCCAGTAAACCATATAATTAAACAAATAAAATTAACGACAAGAAAACTGCACTACAAGGAATACGAATGCTCAACTCAAGCAACTCATGCAACAAGTCCATGGTACACACAGTATTAGGTTAGCATCCAGTTGCAATTTACAACACTACAGCGTCGATTGTCAGAAAATTGTTGTTCTAGTTGCGTTGCTAGTGCCTCTAGTCAAATTGTTGTTCTAGTTGCGTTGCTAGTGCCTGTAGTCAAATTGTTGTTCTAGTTGCGTTGCTAGTGCCTCTAGTCAAATTGTTGAGGAGCCGCCGACGTTTCCGGGTCAGATTGACGGCTGGAAATGAAGACGTTACTCGCCAGCGACGGGATGTTCTTCCCCTAAGGCGTAAATCGATAGTGCTCACCTGTTGACGACGGGCTTAAACGACTGATGCGGCACAGGCCGGGAGTCGACGCTGCTTCTTGACGTCGACGCTGACTTGGGATCGACTGCAACAAGGGAAAATCACGTTTTATTATCATGATTATATATATATACACACGTTTTACAATATAAATAAATAAATTAATTAATACATGAATAAATAAATAAACAAACAAACAATATTATATATATATATATATATATATATATATATTTATATATATATATATATATATATATATATATATATATATCTATATATATATATATATATATATATATATATATATATATATATATATATATATATATATATATATATATATATATATATATATATATATATATATAATATTGTTTGTTTGTTTATTTATCAACAATTCTTAAGAAGTTGTCACTCAGCAAGCATATTACACTTTTAACATTTTTATAACTTTGCAATGGGAACGATTTTGAACATAATATAGAGATATCACCAACTCTTTATTATATATATATATATATATATATATATATATATATATATATATATATATATATATATATATATATATATATACATATATACATATATATACATATATATACATATATATATATATATATATATATATATATATATATATATATATATATATATATATATATATATATATATATATATATATATATATATATATATATATATATATATATATATACATACATACATATTTAACAAATTTATATATATATAATAAAAATGTTATCGTTGTGACACGGTTTATTATTTCTGAGGAGTTTACCAAGGATTTACCGTACGAAATGGCGGTATAGTTACTAAGTGTTCTTTTGCACCAACTATATATATATGTGTGCGAAGATGTAAGTAAGTAAGGAAGTAAGTAGGAACTGTGTAATGCGACGGTGTGCGGTAGGAGAGAATGGCTGCGCACTCTGCCGGCGCTTTGCGTGTTTTCCTGGCGTACGTTTCTAGAGTT
>OY759267.1:46254085-46284085 GCA_963662155.1 Lamellibrachia columna
ATAGATTATATGTGTTATTTAAAATGTAATATATAGAGTTATGTTTACGAATAATGACATTTACGAATAATTACCACCTTTTAATTTGACTGCATACGATTTATATATATATATATATATATATATATATATATATATATATATATATATATATATATATATATATATATATATAATTGTTTGTGAACCGTGCACACGCATAATATTTATTTGTGTCCATAGTCAGGTATACATTAGTAGAACATTAATATTTCCAAGACTTTTCCATCAAAAAGAAATAGATACGAACAGCCA
The DNA here is from genome assembly GCA_963662155.1 of Lamellibrachia columna. NCBI lineage: Eukaryota > Metazoa > Annelida > Polychaeta > Sabellida > Siboglinidae > Lamellibrachia > Lamellibrachia columna. The sequence continues at coordinate 46,254,380 of OY759267.1, forward strand.
TTCATGTATATTTCTTAAGACCACTAACAGCCTGTGTTTGACACGTAACTCCGTCAGAGCTAGCAAATATGATTAAAGCAGCGACAAAAGTCGTCGAGTTCTAACCATTCTGATACTTAGATGCTTCAGAATGATCTGCCAACTGTTATAATCATGTTTGTGTCCGTGCGTCGGTGTTTATTCTGTCCACGCACACAACCTCCCCGACGCCTGCTCTCGTCAATGGCGAAAGTCGCTAACGGATAAACACGCGGCTCGCTTGCGGTACTTCCTCGCTGAGCGACCACCGACGCCTGCTCTCGTCAATGGCTCGCTTGCGGTACTTCCTCGCTGAGCGACCACCGACGTTCCTTCACGCACCCGGGGGAGCTGTGTCTTAAAAGGTGTTGAGCAAATATTTTCACCTCTCAATTATGGTAAGGTGTGTGTACACATTTGACGCATTTAGCGTCAGGTTGGCGCCCCGAGCTGGCTAATGGCTCTCGTCGGCCGTAATAGACCAAGAAAATCACCGGCCACTCGCCGTTAAACACCACGTGTAATACAATAATTAGTGCCGCCTGCCGCGATCGGTTTTCGCTCGGTCGGCTGGACTCAACCCGAAACAGGCTTATCGCGATCAAGTGCATGTCGCTATACAGAAACGGAATACTTGTGTTTTCTTTACTGTCAGTGCCGGGTTACAGGCGAGAGCCGAGAGGTTTGCCACAGCGCTTTTACGCTATATTCAGACAGTGTATATTTCTGAACTCCTGACTAGACCTGTTGCGGCGCCTCTATGTTGGACGCTTATCGATCTATTACTGAGAACTCGGCGAAATCCTGTCCAGAGATATAACAGTCAAGTCGACAAGATAATTGTGTCATAATGTGGCTTATATTGTGGCTTATATTAACAATTACAAGTTTGTATGTAAGTATGTATGTGTATGTATGTATAATATATATATATATATATATATATATATATATATATATATATATATATATATATATATATATATATATATATATATATATATATATATATATATATATATATATATATATATATATATATATATATATATATATATATATATATATACATATATATATATATATATATATATATATATATATATATATATATATATATATATATATATATATATATATATATATATATATATATATATATATATATATATATATACATATATATATATATACATATATTTATTTATTTATTTATTTATTTATTTTATCAATAATTATTATCATTGTAAATTCGGGATGTAATTAATCATAATGTAATGTTAATTAGCCATTTCTAAAGCCATATTACAAGCATAATTGCTATTTCCATCAAATGCAACCTGAATAAATAAGGTGTTTTTGGTTAGCGGGCGGGCAACGGGAGTAAACCCCGGATTCCATGTTGGGGTCAGCGACCTCGGGGCTGACGTGTAATTAGTTCGCTTTTACGATGACACAGAACAAAAATAGTCAATAAAATCGTCCCGCCTCGAACGACAACGTTACAAGAAACATTCAATCCGTAGCAGGCGCGACGGGCACGAATCTGACGGAGATTGATTTGAGCGGGCGGGAGAAAGTCTCCAACAGAGGCTCTCATGCTCCGGTATGTGGTCGGCGACTCCTCGGGGCGCCACGTAGCGACAAAGACGCGCAATGGAAGATATGCGAAGAACTCGAGGTTGGGCGGATGACATGCGCTGATTGAAGCCGAAACCCGTTATTACGCCGAATTGCCACTTAATTCCTACGTCGATAATTGCAGGGAGCGTATTCGCGCGGGGATAGGTGCTAGTCCGGCCAACTGACGACCGCTGGCAATATTGCAGCATCATTGCGCAATCGATGATTTCCCTGCCATCTAGGAGATGACTGGGTGGTACTGGGTGATGGGGACGCGCGGGAACATCCTCCCACCCATTACTGGACGTGGGGAAATGTATTCGGAAAGTCTCGCGAAGCATGGGCATATATCGGCTGGACTAATTTTGACAAATATTCGCTGTAAGCTCAAATAACGCATTGGGTAGACTTGAAATCGCAGCACAAATCTATGATGGCGTTAAGTTGATAGATGCAGAGGGAATAGGAAATGAACACTCGGGAATACTGGGTTGTTATATACATAACGTATATATGTCGACTGTGCAGGTCAGCACAATTGGGCTATACACAGAGGTAGATGCATAAAGAGGAGGATGCAGAAAAAACTGCAAGTAAAATGAAACACAAGACATTACGCTCTATTAATACTCATCGGTGTAAATAGGAAAAAAATAATGGTATTTGCATGTTTATCACGAACGTCTATCTGAAGTAGCGTATACATACTGTAACCAGCCGCGTGGTTTATAGAAAAGAATGCTTAGGCTTTGTCGCCACAACGGCCTCGATGTTTTATGTACGGAGGTTTGCCCGATTCGTTTACGTTCCCGTGACATGATATAGGAATGTTTCTTTTCCGCGGCGACATTTTTGCTGGCACAGGAACTGCCTCGTCCGACATTTTACAGTTTTGCTATCTGCATTTACACAGTCCTACACTCTGCCAACCGTAATCGCAACATGGTGTCTGAGTATATAACCTATACTCAGGACTGTCATTTGTCAGTCAAGTTTACTGTAAAAAAACGACAATTTTGCAAGGATTCCTTGCAGCAGTTCTGCATCTTAAAATATACGCAATCAGACTTTTGGTTGATTGTACTATTTCTAAAATGCCACATTTTACAACAATGTTACTTCGGACTTGAATATACCAACTATGCTATCATCAGCTAGCATACTGAAACAACAAAAATATTCTTACTTTCATTCATCCTATGTCGTATTTCGTCCGTCTTTCCGTCTTCATCCTCGCACCGACTACCGCTACTCTCCATCGATAGCATGACGTCATCGTCGTCGTCATCACCCACGTGACTGCCGTTGTTGTTGTCGCCGTCGCTGTCCAGTTTCTCCTCCATGTCGTCGTCGTCGTCATCGTCTTCGCCACATCGATTTCGCGGTGACCACGTCACCTTGTTGTCCTTCTTCAGCCGTCTGCGGGCGTTCGCGAACCACGTCGACACCTGCGTGAGGGTCATCTTCGTGATGATGGCCAGCATGATCTTCTCGCCCTTCGTCGGGTACGGGTTCTTGCGGTGTTCGCTCAGCCACGCCTTCAGGGTGCTTGTCGACTCCCTGGTCGCGTTCTTGCGCCGCATATTGGGATCCATGCCGAAGCTGAAGGGGACAACGCCGAGCATTTAAAAATTATTTACGGTATCAGAAGACGCTAAAATAGTAACTGTAAAACAATATTAGTAATAAAAATAATAACATTTAAGGTCGTGACGGTGATGATTATGATAATGTACGTACGAGTATGTGCGTGCGTGCGTGCGTGCGTGCGTGCGTGCGTGCGTGCGTGCGTGCGTGCGTGCGTGCGTGCGTGCGTGCGTGCGTGCGTGCGTGCGTGCGTGCGTGCGTGTGTGCTTGCTTGCAGGGGGAAATCATTCGACGTCAAGAGGACGATGGTTCAGGGATATAGACAGAATTAGCGTATGATTTATTACTTTCCAATTTCATGAATATTTGAAAATATCAAATGACGTCACTGACCCGTTGGCGTAGTAGGGAAATGCTCCCAGTGAGGCCGGGTCGTAGGGATAGTAGGCGCCCGTGTGGGAGAGACTACGTAGCAAGTCCGCGTTGTCCTTCATCTCGTACGGCGATCCCTGCAACCAGAACAGGATCATCCACGGTTGAATAAACATTACATGAACCGGTACATTCTGGGCCAATCTCAGATTACGTTCATGTTATAAAACATTGTTCCACATTTAGCTAAATTATCAACTTGTTGTGATTTTCTTCTTTTTCTTCGTTTTATTATTAATAATATTTTTGTTGACAAAACGTTAATGAAAATACTCCGTGTGTGTGTGTGTGTGTGTGTGTGTGTGTGTGTGTGTGTGTGTGTGTTTGTGTGTGTGTGTGTGTGTGTGTGTGTGTGTGTGTGTGTGTGTGTGTGTGTGTGTGTGTGTGTGTGTGTGTGTGTGTGTGTGTGTGTGTGTGTGTGTGTGTGTGTGTGTGTGTGTGTGTTTGTGTGTTTGTGTGTTTGTGTGTTTGTGTGTGTTATATTATACTCTATGTTGTATTATATTCGATTGTATATCTTATTATTATGTATTATTATTATTTACTAAATACCAAAATCTCTCACGCATGAGGAGTCGATGACGCTCTTCCCCTCCCGTGAAAACCAGTCCAAACCACGACAAACTATAACTTTTCGAATCCATAATATAGGCATAATCTATATTATATTCGTGTCATGATCCATAATTATTAAGAAATGCAACTCACAAACACCATTTGCCTATTGAGATTGCGATCAGCAATAATCCAATGAGAGCACCCACGCTCGCAATGAGAGCACCCACGCTCGCAATGAGAGCACCCACGCTCGCAATGAGAGCACCCACTCTCGCAATGAGAGCACCCACTCTCGCAATGAGAGCACCCACGCTCGCAATGAGAACACCCACTCTCGCAATGAGAGCACCCACGCTCGCAATAAGAGCACCACGCTCGCAATGAGAGCACCCACTCTCGCAATGAGAGCACCCACTCTCGCAATGAGAGCACCCACTCTCGCAATGAGAGCACCCACGCTCGCAATGAGAGCACCCACGCTCGCAATGAGAGCACCCACTCTCGCAATGAGAGCACCCACTCTCGCAATGAGAGCACCCACTCTCGCAATGAGAGCACCCACTCTCGCAATGAGAGCACCCACGCTCGCAATAAGAGCACCCACTCTCGCAATGAGAGCACCCACTCTCGCAATGAGAGCACCCACGCTCGCAATGAGAGCACCCACTCTCGCAATGAGAGCACCCACACCGCGATCCATGCGGAAGGCGGAACAACGAACACGCCTATATCCAAATCCAATGTCACACAAAAACCCGTCAAAAGCATCCCTTCACTAAATTACCATTTACGTCCTACGAGCGATGCAGTGTGCGGCTAATGGCTCTTATCAAAGGCTGCTATTAATTTTAGTAAATAAAACAGCAACAGTTCAACGAAATATTCCAGTATCCACCTGTTTTTACGAAAACTTTAACTTTAAGATATAAACCCAATTTTTAGGAGTTATGTCCAAGAGCACAACGCTCGTCATATGTTACGCGACATATTTCTGCTATCTATTTGGCCCATTCAAGTACTTTCTGACGGCGAATTTGAAGGGCGTAATATGAGACTAGACCTGGAGTTGTGGAGTCACAGCGTAAGACGTCTTCATAATACGGACGTGTGTTCGCGACATCCAAGCCGAAGCAACAGCCCCTGACCATGGCTCGGATCGAGGCTTTCGACGTCAAATCATCGGAGTCTCGATGCAATGCATCTTCGTCAGGGCCCGTCTCTAAGTGGCTAGGCGAGACACCGGCGCGTCTCCGGTGGCGTACGGGAGTAATTCAGCCAGAAAGGGTAAATTAAATTGTCTAACTTGTAAATTAGCCACGCTGCCTGCGTCTGACACCCCGCCCCTGAGCCACCCCGGCGCGCGCGCGATGCGCCGTCGTAAATAAGCGAGTCGGTTAGATATGGGGTGAATGGGACAGGTCATCGAGAGACGAGGTGAATGGGACAGGGCATCGAGAGACGGGTGAATGGGACAGGGCATCCGAGAGACGGGTGAATGGGACAGGTCATCGAGAGACGGGTGAATGGGACAGGGCATCCGAGAGACGGGTGAATGGGACAGGTCATCGAGAGACGGGTGAATGGGACAGGGCATCGAGAGACGGGTGAATGGGACAGGGCATCGAGAGACGGGATGAATGGGACAGGGCATCCGAGAGACGGGTGAATGGGACAGGGCATCGAGAGACGGGTGAATGGGACAGGGCATCCGAGAGACGGGTGAATGGTGAATGGGACAGGGCATCCGAGAGACGGGTGAATGGGACAGGGCATCCGAGAGACGGGTGAATGGGACAGGGCATCCGAGAGACGGGTGAACGGGAGAGGTCATCGAGAGACGGGGTGAATGGGACAGGGCATCGAGAGACGGGGTGAATGGGACAGGGCATCTGAGAGACGGGTGAATGGGACAGGTCATCGAGAGACGGGTGAATGGGACAGGGTATCCGAGAGACGGGTGAATGGGACAGGTCAACGAGAGACGGGTGAATGGGACAGGGCATCCGAGAGACGGGTGAATGGGACAGGGCATCCGAGAGACAGGTGAATGGGACAGCGCATCCGAGAGACGGGTGAATGGGACAGGGCATCGAGAGACGGGTGAATGGGACAGGGCTTCGAGAGACGGGTGAATAGGACAGGGCATCCGAGAGACGGGTGAATGGGACAGAGCATCGAGAGGCGGGTGAATGGGACAGCGCATCCGAGAGACGGGTGAATGGGACAGGGCATCCGAGAGACGGGTTAATGGGACAGGTCATCGAGAGACGGGTGAATGTGACAGGGCATCCGAGAGACAGGTGAATGGAATACCGCATCCGAGAGACGGATGAATGGGACAGGGCATCGAGAGACGGGATGAATGGGACAGGGAATCCGAGAGACGGGTGAATGGGACAGGGCATCGAGAGACGGGTGAATAGGACAGGGCACCAGAGAAACGGGTGAATGGAGCAGGGCATCTGAGAGACGGGGTAAATGGGCAGGGCGTTCGCACGCACGCACGCACGCACGCACGCACGCACGCACGCACGCACGCACGCACGTTATTTGCGGCAGTGCCAACTGTTTGACATTAGCCCAAATATTGTTCGTCGTGTCCTATTTCCCCTCGACCACCGCCGTTGGTGGCCGACTCAGGCGACGGCAGGATTCGATGTCGCGTCTCCGCCGGCGACCAACTGCCACTGGTTCTCGCTAGCGCCGCGGCGATAATGCGACGGGACAGCTGACGATTGCCTTATCGGTGGCGGGCGACAAATGAAGCCGGTCGTGCGATAAGACTGCGGTGTTTCAACGGCGCCGGGGCTCGGACGGACATGGAGAGGGTTCTGTCGAATGTGTAGGCCGATTGGGTTTGATGGGAAGCGCCCGGGAAGCGCCGGTCGGGAGAGGAGACCTCCAACGGGGAAATATCTCTTACGCCGCTATCGGATTCGATTAGGGGGAACGCGGGGATGGTTGGTGGGATGGGGTGAGACGTGGAACCGGGCGATTTGGTTGGGGCACCCGGTGACAGACAGACTCCTGGTGGGTAGCGGGTGTTTGAAGTGGGGAGGTTGGTCCGTCACGCCGTTTGCTAAGTGGCGACGCTCGCGCGAGGGTGAGTCATTGATTCCATCAGGGTAAGGTGAATTAATTGCCTGCACCCAATACCAATGTCTGTCAGATGCGACCCTCGAGTTACCCGCGGGTCGCCGGGTCGCCGGATGGGTTTCGGTCGTTGCAACGCGTACACCGCGGCCTCAACCAGTGTCTACGGCGGACTCGCTGGCGCCACGGCCAATTCTAAATGCATCTATATCACGAAAGACCAAGTGCTGAGCAAGTCAACACCTAGTGGCGGGGTGAATAAAAAATCCAGAGTCGCCACGTAGCTTCCGGGTGGATAAAGACTCCCAACCAAATCCATTCAACGATTCGAACGGGAGCAAGATTAGTATAACAAAAGTGCCCAAAACTCCGAGTACGTTATGTGGAGATCAACAAAACTCCGAGTACGTTATGTGGAGGTCAACAAAACTCCCAGTACGTTATGTGGAGGTCAAAAAAACTCCCAGTACGTTATGTGGAGGTCAACAAAACTCCCAGCACGTTATGTGGAGGTCAAAAAAACTCCCAGTACGTTATGTGGAGGTCAACAAAACTCCCAGTACGTTATGTTGAGGTCAACAAAACTCCCAGTACGTTATGTGGAGGTCAACACAACTCCCAGTATGTTATGTGGAGGTCAACAAAACTCCCAGTACGTTATGTGGAGGTCAACAAAACTCCCAGTACGTTATGTGGAGGTCAACAAAACTCCCAGTACGTTATGTGGAGGTCAAAAAAACTCCCAGTACGTTATGTGAAGGTCAACAAAACTCCCAGTACGTTATGTGGAGGTCAACAAAACTCCCAGTACGTTATGTGGAGGTCAACAAAACTCCCAGTACGTTATGTGGAGGTCAACAAAACTCCCAGTACGTTATGTGGAGGTCAACAAAACTCCCAGTACGTTATGTGGAGGTCAACGAACAAACAGGTCCTTGCATTACCAATAGTTTCTTGGACACGGGGATGAAAGTATCTGCAATTAACAAATAATATCAACCATGCGCTTACGGGTAAATAATATCCTAATATAGTGGTACCACAAACAGTAATATCCTAATATAGTGGTACCACAAACAGTAATATCCTAATATAGTGGTACCACAAACAGTAATATCCTAATATAGTGGTACCACAAACGGCTGCACCGCGACAGTGCAGCATTATCAGCTGAAGTGCACGATTCCAAACGTGGGCGAATTGGGTCAGTGTCCTTGTGTAATCGTCGAGAAATGTCAACGCAACCGCAACTACAGGTACTCGGAGGACGAGTAAACGAACGACGCAAGGCTGACGGCTGTGTACCTAAGCTTATGCAAATTTCACGAGCCTGCATGCCGGTTTAACAGGGTTTTAACAAGGCGACAAACGGGGAAAAAACTGCACGAAATGTACGAGGGGTTCGAACTTTGAACTAAGCGAAAGATCCACGAACGAATAAATAAAACTGTGAAATGGAAGAGACCTACAAGTTTACAAAGACGTGTTAGAAAGTCGATAAGAAACCTTTCACATGATGTTGTAGTCAAGTGAGAAATATAACATAATTAAGTAGTAGTAGAAAAGAGACAACAACGGAAATATCACAGTAAGCATAACGGAATGTTATCTTGCGATCATTATGTTATCTTGCTATCATTATGCCGATGATAATAACAATCATATTTATGCGACATAATTGATAACGTTTCCGCAACCAACGTTTAACAAAACCAGAGTTGCATAAGTCGAATCGACTTTTTCAGAATATTTCTATACATTACACGAATGTTCTATATAAATACTTATTTAAATAACGTAAGCTTATGTTTGTTTAGCAAAACACTTTATTTCGTATAGTAAATACGACTGAATTTATATTTAGGTAAACCTTGTGTTTTCTTAATTGTAGTCTTGCTTAATCGGTTAAAATGACATGATTATGTCAACATAATATCGCAGTATATCGTCCCCCTGACTCTCAATATGTTGAATGCACAAAGTTAATTTAATTCGTTGTGTGTGCAAAACAATCACACTATATCTTCATTGACTGAAAAACAATTTGTGACGTATCTCCGGACGTAATCCTAACTATCAAACCAGTCTCCTGCGTGGGCTGTTTGGAGTATGTAACAAGCGAAACGACGGTGCAAAGAGTGACTTACCACGGGGGAACAGAAGGCGGACGGGTCGATGGCGAGGGGACCGATGCCTTGCGCCGCGTACGCCGCCGCCGCCGCCGCGGCCGCCGCAGCCGCCGCTGCCGAGCCGTACAGGCCCTCGGGCAACCCGGCCGCCACTCGGGAGTAGTTGAGCAGACCGGCCGTGTACTGGCACGAGCAGATCGTCTGACCGGTGTGCGGATCGGTCATCACCGGACGACCGGACTCGCAGCACGACGTTGTGGCCGACCCACCGGCCGCTCCGGCCAGCTTGGTCGCCGCTGCCGCCGCCGCCGCCGCTGCTGCCGCCGCCGCTGTCGACGTGGCTGGCGTCGACGCTGTGCCCGCGCCCATCGACATCAGCAGCTGTGGCAACGAACACGATAAAATAATGTATGGAACACACACACTATTATAATTATAATAATACGTAAAAATATCCTCTGTATTTAAAATAAATTAGTATCCTTTAACATCGCGTCGGACTGTCCAACTGATATTCGTCGTTTAAATATAACGCTTCGGACAAATAAATCAGTAAATAACATCGATGATTATCGTAAAGAACTAATCATCTGCTTTACGATATTAAACCTTCAACACAGGTAATATTCATTGTGAAAGCCGACGTTTAATTTATGCAAATTTTACCCCATATCAGCGTCCTTCCGTTTAGCCGGGTACTTAGTAGGGCATGTACGCACTCCAGGTAGTATATTTGAATGTACCGAAAATGTGAGAACTATCATAACAACGACCACGCGACCCAGAAACGAACTCCACGAGTCACCGGGATGTAACCTGCGAGACTTCATTATAGTTTCAATTTAACGAAAGATTGGACGACTTCTAAAAGCACGACGGCGCTATATGTTTATACTGATATATATATATATATATATATATATATATATATATATATATATATATATATATATATATATATATATATATATATATATATATATATATATATATATATATATATATATATATATATATATATATATATATATATATATATATATATATATATATACATATACTCACGAAACGCCATATTTTATTTTTTAACAAGCGTATATGTTTATTGGATATAGGGAAAACTTATTTATTTTCTTTAATGTTCCTGTTGGTGGCGGTCGGCTAATATTGTTTAAGATCTAATCCATTGAAATTCTAATCCAGTACAGTGAAACCTTCCTGTTACGGACATTATTGGGAAGGGTAATATGTCCTTTTATGATCAGGTAGAAAAGCATAGTAAACCACGACAAACCTTATGATTATTTCGTCCGTTATAAAAAAACATTTCATTGCACTCTAGTTTCATAAATTGTTTAAGAAAAAATAATATACTTTCACAAAAGTACACAAAACGAAGTATTTACATCGAACTGTTTCCTATTTCTGCAAACGACATATGACAGTTATTTTCGTTCTGCGCATTCGGAACGATCAGATTGATTAAACGTGCGTTCCAAAACATTACTTCTGCATGTAATATAATAAATGTTAACCATGAAACGGCATGAAATTGAGGCGTGATTGATCGAAGAAAGTGTACTTTTTCAAATGGCGGTATGTCGGGAATGCGGATTGGTCGGGCGCATCTACGGGGTTTGCGTGCCCCCTTTCCGACACATTGCCCCCGTAATAATCGTAAATCAGACAGGCGTTGTTAACTATGTGTTACACCGCTGTTTTCAATAACGCTCTTCGCCGTGACTTGTGTGTGGCTGCCCTACGTACATTCATTTTAATCGGATGATTCCGCCGTCAACTGAGAGAGGCCAAACGTCAAAACGAGTATTTACTTAAACTGGCAAGCAATGACAGTGCATGGAAGACGGCCTATGCACAAGCAGCACGCATGCAGTTTCCCAATATCCATGCACTTACAAAATATACATCAAAAGTAATGATATATATATATATAAAGCAATTATGTTTTTGTATGGGCGCCGTATATATATATATATATATATATATATATATATATATATATATATATATATATATATATATATATATATATATATATATATATATATATATATATATATATATATATATATATATATATATATATATATATATATATATATATATATATATATATATATATATATATATATATATATATTTATATATATATATATATATATAACTAATATAAATAACTGAGAAGACAGACATGTGAACTCCAAAGATATAATAAACAAAGTTATATACATTATTGAAATAACAAACTATTATTGGGATGAATCATCAGATACTAAGTGATATTTACGAATGCGTCATGCGTAGAGTAGAATCGATGACGACTGCGACTCTTCGGAAGAAATCTCTACGGATACAACGACGCGGTAAGGACGCCTTGTGCTCGACAGAAACGTACTCGCGAATTATCGTAAATCTGTTTCCGCGTTGACCGGAGTATCCTCGGGCGAAGCCGCTAACTCGCGGATCGCGTGTTTTGTAGCGGGCGCCCTTATAAACATCACCATACATCGTCATCACACGCGACCGTTTCCATTGAAATGGCGTCCGGGGAGAGGACTTGAACCGAGCGAAATAGTTCGGCGCTGTCTTAGTGCACGCATCAAAAGCCTCGCAGGCGCGGGCGTGTTAAATACAGCAATAGCACCCAGCGCGATAGGACGAACTGGGAGTCACGAAACGGTTCATTTGGAGGAGAATCTCTGTTGATGAGTACGTATGAACTGATTCAAACGACGTGACGGCGACCGCTAAGTGAATATTAGCAGGCAATGTCGTGTTGGTATAAATGGCACATGTATAAACTAACATATCAGTGATAGATATACTTTCCCCGGTATGAGCGCCTGGAGATTATCAGGGGAGACACGGAATATTGGGAGCGGCTTTGGGCGTGTGCAGCTGTAAACACAACCCCGTGGTTTCCCGGCCTGTGATCTACAGCGATTCTTCGGAGATCGATGATAAGTTTATGAGTTCAATCAGAGCGTAAATAAACACGTGTAACCCGCGCGCGTGTCTGGTCAAAGTCTGGTCTGTTTACATTGCGTCACGCTGGTTGATGGGATGGATACAGAAAAGATGCTCAAGAAGAAGAAACGGTGGAGATGGTGACAACGAGTACGAACGAAACAAAGGTTAAACTAACTATATAAAGAAATGAGAAAATACACAACTGATAACTAAAATAGGAATGACAGATATAGAACACGTGTATATTATTGTTGCTCAAAGCATACCAGAACATCAGGGTATGTTGATCAGAAGCACAGGAAGGTCATATTTGGAATACAGAAACACACAATAATGTCAACGTAAAATGTAGAAGGCAGGAAAACAAAGTTAGAAGTACAAATTGTAAACATAGTTAGTAAAGAGAGGAAACAAAGTGCTAATTTGTTAATAAAAAAACGTATGAAACAGTATATACGCAGTATGAAAGGTTATATGTAGAATATGCTGAAACGCTAAACACCAAATGTAAACCGAATGCCAAACTAAAAAAGAGCAGTTAAAAAACCCACCGTGAATGACAGAACAAAAGGATGAAAGGTTTACAGGAAACTGCTTTGGTGGAGATGAAAGCATAGGCTGCGATGAAAGCCACGGGTCTCACCTGCGGGTTGGAGCTCAACATTGCTGCCGGGAACGGGTATCCGAACTGCGGGTAGGACATGTGTCGGGGCTAATTGGAAGCGACTCTTGCGTGCGAGTGTCTGAGAGAGTCCGCGCGAAGACGGCGGAGTCTGCAAGAAGAACTTGCTCCGTTGACAGCCTCGTCGCTACTGGACAAGTGTCGCTGCAGGCTGGCTCACGCTGACCGGCTCCCGCGGAGGTGTTGACCGATCCACGCCGCTCGTGCTAGATCCTTTTAGTGGGCGCTTTGATGCCGAGGAGACGACGTGACCAGCGGGCGATCTGATCTGATCTTACTCCAGTCGCAGGATAAGATGAAGTGACCAAGAGACGGAGTTTTCAACGGTGGTCGCTGTCTTCTGTCGCCGATGACACGCTCGTGTTTACGCAACGGACGTGATGAGTTCTCGTCGGTTGTCGTCAAGGGCAGTACTCAACTGGCTGAGCGACGCAGTAGCAGTGGACATTGTGTCCGTCTTCGCGATCATCAACAATAGCCAAGTGTCACCGCGCCAGCCGCCTCGATTGCAACAACGTCTTTCGCCTAAGACGAAAATTACCCGGTCGAAATCCGGAAATCGGAATGCGGGTATCCCCAACGGTGGCAGAACGCGACAGTCGCGGAGAGATTCGTTCGGAGGCAGTTCGTTATCGCTGCAGCCCGGCGTGCTAATCGTCGCACTTGTAGCGGCGTCGTACGTGTGTGTCAGTGCGGCCAGTCACGGCCGTGTTAACACGACAGACGAGTGGCAATCGCAAGTCGCTCGTCGGCCGCCCGCCCGCCAGCGCCGCTGATAGGCGCTTGATGATGTGTAAACAGCCGTCGATGTCCGTCAAACACGTCCGTCGCACCGTCGACGCCGCCTGACTCCGCCCACTCAGCCGCGCGCGCTCGCTCGAGCGGCGCCGTCGTTCGCGGCTCGCCCGCTGGAGGCGCTCGTTGACGGTGGTAGTTTCGTGAATGACGACGTAGCTTCGTGAATGACTACATTTTCGGCTTTCGACTCCAAAGAGTAAATTCTCAGGCCGATACACCAGTTTGGAGAGTTCGTATGTGGCAACGCATCGGGGGTGTTAATGATAATAAATCAAGATTTAAGTTTGCAATATGATGCTGGTATTGCTCATTTTAATATTGACGTATGAGGAGATTTGTTTTAATAGTGTGCGCAAGTTGCTTACTTAATACATATTTTATGACAGACACACTCTTCAAACATCCAATCCATTTTTAAATACTAGCAATCAATTGTAGGCAAAACCTTCAACTTTCAGTTGCGTTTATTTAACGGTATATTTACTATTTAATTAGTACTTCAAATGATGTCCGCTCTCAATCATGTTCTTTGAATCTCATTCTTTATAAGCACTTCCAGCATCCGGCGGCCATTCGGCCAGCCTTTTCATTCGTCGGCTCCCCTCCCTTTATGTCGGTTGTCCTTAGCTTCCATTCGTCGGCTCCCCTTTATGTCGGTTGTCCTTAGCTTCCATTCGTCGGCTCCCCTTTATGTCGGTTGTCCTTAGCTTCCATTCGTCGGCTCCCCTTTATGTCGGTTGTCCTTAGCTTCCATTCGTCGGCTCCCCTTTATGTCGGTTGTCCTTAGCTTCCATTCTTTGATTGTTTTATCGTGGAACGTGCTTTTGTTTGTTTTCGTATTTACGTACGTATATTTTATCACATAGAGCAAGACAACTGATATTTATTGTTATTAAACAGATGGTATCAAATGGTTCATTGCTCCCCGTGTCATGACCAGGATATTTGGTTAGCAATTCATAATTGTAGTTGATAGTGTGATTAATTAAAAAGGAATATCGTCTAGGATAACATTTGTTTGCACCGAACTTAAAACAAGTCATATGTCTTTTATGTTACTACATTATTTATTTGATTCATGAATAAATATTTACTATTTTTGTAAACTTAAAACATTCTCTTGTTGATGCCTATTTATATGCAGCAACATTAATTCACCAGACCTGCCTTTACCAGCGTCTTCCTCCCTGAGACGATGTCCTGCTATACTTGTGAATGAAGACAACCAGCGAACATCCGTAATGGGCCTGACAGGAGGTGTGCTTCAGTACAGATGGAACAGGGCCTGACAGGAGGTGTGCTTCAGTACAGATGGAACAGGGCCTGACAGGAGGTGTGCTTCAGTGCAGATAGAACAGGGCCTGACAGGAGGTGTGCTTCAGTGCAGATGGAACAGGGCCTGACAGGAGGTGTGCTTCAGTGCAGATGGAACAGGGCCTGACAGGAGGTGTGCTTCAGTGCAGATGGAACAGGGCCTGACAGGAGGTGTGCTTCAGTACAGATGGAACAGGGTCTGACAGGAGGTGTGCTTCAGTGCAGATGGAGCAGGGCTTGACAGGAGGTGTGCTTCAGTGCAGATGGAACAGGGCCTGGCAGGAGGTGTGCTTCAGTGCAGATGGAACAGGGCCTGACAGGAGGTGTGCTTCAGTACAGATGGAACAGGGTCTGACAGGAGGTGTGCTTCAGTGCAGATGGAGCAGGGCTTGACAGGAGGTGTGCTTCAGTGCAGATGGAACAGGGCCTGGCAGGAGGTGTGCTTCAGTGCAGATGGAACAGGGCCTGACAGGAGGTGTGCTTCAGTGCAGATGGAACAGGGCCTGACAGGAGGTGTGCTTCAGTACAGATGGAACAGGGCCTGACAGGAGGTGTGCTTCAGTGCAGATGGAACAGGGCCTGACAGGAGGTGTGCTTCAGTGCAGATGGAACAGGGCCTGACAGGAGGTGTGCTTCAGTGCAGATGGAACAGGGCCTGACAGGAGGTGTGCTTCAGTGCAGATGGAACAGGTCCTGACAGGAAGTGTGCTTCAGTGCAGATGGAACAGGGCCTGACAGGAGGTGTGCTTCAGTGCAGATGGAACAGGGCCTGACAGGAGGTGTGCTTCAGTGCAGATGGAACAGGGCCTGGCAGGAGGTGTGCGTGTGCTTCAGTGCAGATGGAACAGGGCCTGACAGGAGGTGTGCTTCAGTGCAGATGGAACAGGGCCTGACAGGAGGTGTGCTTCAGTGAAGATGGAACAGGGCCTGACAGGAGGTGTGCTTCAGTGCAGATGGAACAGGGCCTGACAGGAGGTGTGCTTCAGTGCAGATGGAACAGGGCCTGACAGGAGGTGTGCTTCAGTGCAGATGGAACAGGGCCTGACAGGAGGTGTGCTTCAGTGCAGACGGAGCAGGGCTTGACAGGAGGTGTGCTTCAGTGCAGATGGAACAGGGCTTGACAGGAGGTGTGCTTCAGTGCAGATGGAACAGGGCCTGGCAGGAGGTGTGCTTCAGTGCAGATGGAACAGGGCCTGACAGGAGGTGTGCTTCAGTGCAGATGGAACAGGGCCTGGCAGGAGGTGTGCGTGTGCTTCAGTGCAGATGGAACAGGGCCTGACAGAAGGTGTGCTTCAGTGCAGATGGAACAGGGCCTGACAGAAGGTGTGCTTCAGTGCAGATGGAACAAGGCCTGACAGGAGGTGTGCTTCAGTGCAGATGGAACAAACAAACAAACCAAATATAACTAATGACAACATCGCAGCAAGAGAGAGGAGGGGGGATAGGGGGGTAGGGAGGGTCGGAGAAGGGGAAGAGAGAAAGAAGGGGCAGAGAGAGAGGAAGAGTAAGAGGGAGCAGAGATAAAGACACGACATGTGGGATAGAGGGGGGAATTGGGAGGTGTGGATGGAGGAGATATATACTGAGGTAGGTATAGGGAATGAAGGAAATACTGATGGTTGGGATAGCGCGAGGAATGTATGGAAGGGTTGAAGGAGAGAGGGAGAGAATAGGGATAAAAAGGAAAGTACGATGGCTGAGGGTGTAAAGACAGGTGGGGGGGGGGCGGTATAAATTAATGAAGGGAGATGTAGCGATATAGAGCGATGGATGGAACAACAACAACAACAACACCAGCAGCAACAACAACAACAAAAACAACAACAACAACAACGATGTCGACGACACTACGAGATTCACGCTCCACGAAGTCAACGCAACACGAAGTCCCAACACCACGAGGTCCCAACACCACGAAGTCCCAACACCGCGAGGTCCAACACCGGACATTCCAAGTTTCCCAGCACTGTGCCCTAGGTCACGATTACTCGTCGTTGTCCCTGGGGTGTGTTGATATCTTCGTGACGGGCGGCATTCCGCTCCCGTGACCGCGGCCCGCCTCGGAGGGTGGCGCTGTCGCCCCTCGCCCGTACAATGTCCCGATCTCCGTCGACATCCGCGCCCCGTCCTCGCTCCAACACTCCCGAACAAACCGCCCCAGGAAA
This sequence comes from Lamellibrachia columna, assembly GCA_963662155.1. Lineage (NCBI taxonomy): Eukaryota > Metazoa > Annelida > Polychaeta > Sabellida > Siboglinidae > Lamellibrachia > Lamellibrachia columna. Next base: position 46,271,770 of record OY759267.1, read on the forward strand.
CGCAAAAACACGGCGATATTTATGCGCGGAAAACAAAAAGCGACCAGGACCAAGCTTGTAGCCCCCGACTGGCAGTCCGTAAATCACACTTCTCCGCGGCATCCGGTGAGATTCCGCGAGACACCACCTCGCGAGTGAAAGACATCATTCTGGAAGCGCGAACCATCGTCAGACAACGCTAAGCAGCGTCGCGATCAGTCAGCGCGTGGGAAAGTCTTGGACACGCCAAGCACGCAGGGTATGAATGGCGACTGTCGCTATTTATTACGACGTGATATTAACAACACGGCTACAAGTCCACGCACAGGCACCGCGATATGCTGATTTGACATTAATTCTTGCGAATAGTTAACGTTTATGAACGGCCTACGACCTCTGTCACGACGTCACTGCTGGTGATGCGACTGGAACGTCTCACATGGCGAGAGTCGGTGGGTCGCACGGCGGTGACACTTGGCGGGACACAATGACTGTAAATGACAGCGGTGATCATTGTTGCAACCGAAATTATCAGTGATAAATATTAGTGCGACTAATCGCGTGCATGTGATTACGATGATGATAATTATTATATTGCCGTACTGCACATGATGTAGTTCGGATACTTGCATGAATCTTAGCAAAGCAATGTCAGCCTTTCGGGTGGCAGACTTCGCGGCTACAACCAACGCAGTTGATTCAGCGTCATTGTGTCGGATGGTGAAAATGAAGACCTTTTAATACATATTGCAATAACACTTCGAAGAACAGTAACAAGCACTCACTCACACGTACACCAACAACTAACGCAAAAAATGATTATAATACGTGTTTTGTATATCATGATAATATACACAGTAATTAACATACACGTACATCAAACCAAAATAATGTTACAACTAGAGTTAACATCTAATCCATCAAGCTAAAAATGGCAGGTGGACAAAGAGGGCATTGGTTTATCCGTTATTTTCAGTTACTAATATACGTTCGATGTATGTTACCAATATACTTTCGATGTATGTTACTGACAACAACCCAGCACTAGAACTGAACTCTTCGCTGTTTTGCTCTACTCGTTGAACAAGTCGGCGTCAACAGCCTAGTTGCTCTACTGCCCTAGCACGGCGCCGCCATCACGTCCCATCGACTCCTGCCGTTGTCCATACAACCATTGAGTCGGTGAAACGAAAACCGATCATTGAAATTATCGCTGTTAAGTTGTGCCCAGGCTCGTGTAAATGGCCCTTTTCACTTTGAGCAGTGGTCAAGGGTCCATCGGGAGTAAAGCCTGGATAACGGCCGGCGTCCGCCAGGACGCAGCTAGTAATCGGTGTTTAATGGCTCCCCGTCGACCAGGGCACTTTCCGCGGCCGCCTTCGCGGTCGGCCGGCCGGAGACGCCGCGGGCAAATGACTCTCAACATTGTGTGAGCGGCGCGCGAAAAGCAAGCACTCCATCGATCGGTAACAGGAGGCTGAATAGGTGCGAACCGACCCTTTGTCGACGACAAAGGGCGCGACTGCATTAGGATTACGTCAATTGCCGTGATTGGTTTAGTGCTGCGCGATACAAGTGTGTACGCAAGGTCGTTTGTTGAAAGCGGCGATGTCGTTGTTCGCAAAGCTGGTTTACGTCGTTGCAACGATACGTTATGATTGACGCATGTAATGTCACTGATGACGGCGGGTCATTGTTATGCAAGTAACGTTACTGCCGGTGTGATGCAGAGATGTATAATATGTGTGTAGCTGCTCTGTAATTTAGTATTATAACAATGTTGAGAGATATGGTGAGAGAGGGAGAGAGGGAGAGAGGGAGAGAGGGAGAGAGGGAGAGAGGGAGAGAGGGAGAGAGGGAGAGAGGGAGAGAGGGAGAGAGGGAGAGAGGGAGAGAGGGAGAGACGGAGAGACGGAGAGACGGAGAGACGGAGAGACGGATAGACGCAGAGACGGAGAGACGGATAGACGCAGAGACGGAGAGTTGTTCGTGACATATCGCTTGTTGGGTGGGCGAGGGGCTGAGAAGTCAAATACGCGGTTCGTCACATCGTGACACATGCTTCGACTGTCTGCGCTTTATCTCAAGTCAAAATAGTAGGCTTAACCATGCAGGAGCAACTTCTGTGTGCAATATGTGAATTGCAATCTACCAGTCTACTCAGTGACGAGGCATGAGTCGTGTCATTCGTGAAAGCTGCAACGCATTTGTACCTAAAATCGAGTTTACACAAGGCTATATCTTCGCCGCAACGAGGCGATGCCGTCGCGTGCGGCCAGACTGCAGAATGATCACCGCATCGTGGCGACGTCTCGTGAAATATAATTGAACCCATTTTGAAGCGACGTCCCAACCGATATGAAACTGCCACGACGTTTTATATTCTAAAGACAATAAATCTCCTCGTGTAAACCCGGCTCAACACAATTTCATTGCCAGCCATGTTGTTGGCGACATAGCAATGCTCCATTGGAATACATTTGATTTCTATCCCTGGAAGGCGTTGACACAAGGGCAATGGGAAGTTCAAATGCACACCGAGGAATAAATAGTAATATACCTCCGTAAAAGACCATACAGGATGGGTGTTAATTATGTTTAGGGTATTGCTATATCTTTATTTGCACTTGCATGTGGTAGCATCGAAAGATAAAGACTAGGATAACAGTACTCACAACGCCGCCGTATTGTAGGAAATACCAAAGAACATACGACTTTGAGTCTAAAACTATGGCTTGAAAGACTGGCCAGTGACTTGCAAATGAAAGTATTATAAGACGGGCCAGGGTGGTTGACGTCAACAATCGATTCCCCCAACACCCCACACGCCACCTATATGACGAAGTTATAAGACGGGCCAGGGTGGTTGACGTCAACAATCGATTCCCCCAACAACTCACACGCCACCTATATGACGAAGTTATAAGACGGGCCAGGGTGGTTGACGTCAACAATCGATTCCCCCAACACCCCACACGCCACCTATATGACGAAGTTATATATAGCATGGCTTTTGTGCTGTTGTTAATTTTATTGTATTTAGAGCATTCTATAGTGAACAATTCAGATGTATCTGTTTGTGCATAGTCTGTATAATGTGGACGTAGATGTATTGGTTTGTGTATAGTCTGCATAATGTGGACGTAGATGTATATGTTTGTGTATAGTATGTATAATGTGGACGTCGATGTATCTGTTTGTGTATAGTCTGTATAATGTGGACGTAGATGTATCTGTTTGTGTATAGTCTGTATAATGTGGACGTCGATGTATCTGTTTGTGTATAGTCTGTATAATGTGGACGTCGATGTATCTGTTTGTGTATAGTCTGTATAATGTGGACGTAGATGTATCTGTTTGTGTATAGTCTGTATAACGTGGACGTCGATGTATCTGTTTGTGTATAGTTTGTATATGTGGACGTAGATGTATCTGTTTGTGTATAGTCTGTATAATGTGGACGTAGATGTATCTGTTTGTGTATATTCTGTATAATGTGGACGTAGATGTATCTGTTTGTGTATAGTCTGTATAATGTGGACGTCGATATATCTGTTTGTGTATAGTCTGCATAATGTGGACGTCGATGTATCTGTTTGTGTATAGTCTGTATAATGTGGACGTCGATGTGTCTGTTTGTGTATAGTCTGCATAATGTGGACGTAGATGTATCTGTTTGTGTATAGTTTGTATAATGTGGACGTCGATGTATCTGTTTGTGTATAGTCTGCATAATGTGGACGTAGATGTATTGGTTTGTGTATAGTCTGCATAATGTGGACGTAGATGTATATGTTTGTGTATAGTATGTATAATGTGGACGTCGATGTATCTGTTTGTGTATAGTCTGTATAATGTGGACGTAGATGTATCTGTTTGTGTATAGTCTGTATAATGTGGACGTCGATGTATCTGTTTGTGTATAGTCTGTATAATGTGGACGTCGATGTATCTGTTTGTGTATAGTCTGTATAATGTGGACGTAGATGTATCTGTTTGTGTATAGTCTGTATAACGTGGACGTCGATGTATCTGTTTGTGTATAGTTTGTATATGTGGACGTAGATGTATCTGTTTGTGTATAGTCTGTATAATGTGGACGTAGATGTATCTGTTTGTGTATATTCTGTATAATGTGGACGTAGATGTATCTGTTTGTGTATAGTCTGTATAATGTGGACGTCGATATATCTGTTTGTGTATAGTCTGCATAATGTGGACGTCGATGTATCTGTTTGTGTATAGTCTGTATAATGTGGACGTCGATGTGTCTGTTTGTGTATAGTCTGCATAATGTGGACGTAGATGTATCTGTTTGTGTATAGTCTGTATAATGTGGACGTCGATGTATCTGTTTGTGTATAGTCTGCATAATGTGGACGTAGATGTATCTGTTTGTGTATAGTCTGTATAATGTGGACGTCGATGTATCTGTTTGTGTATAGTCTGTATAATGTGGACGTCGATGTATCTGTTTGTGTATACTCTGCATAATGTGGACGTAGATTTATCTGTTTGTGTATAGTCTGTATAATGTGGACGTAGATGTATCTGTTTGTGTATAGTCTGTATAATGTGGACGTAGATGTATCTGTTTGTGTATAGTCTGCATAATGTGGACGTAAATGTATATGTTTGTGTATAGTCTGCATAGTGTGGACGTAGATGTATCTGTTTGTGTATAGTCTGCATAATGTGGACGTAGATGTATCTGTTTGTGTATAGTCTGCATAATGTGGACGTAGATGTATCTGTTTGTGTATAGTCTGCATAATGTGGACGTAGATGTATCTGTTTGTGTATAGTCTGCATAATGTGGACGTCGATGTATCTGTTTGTGTATAGTCTGTATAATGTGGACGTAGATGTATCTGTTTGTGTATAGTCTGTATAATGTGGACGTAGATGTATCTGTTTGTGTATAGTCTGTATAATGTGGACGTAGATGTATCTGTTTGTGTATAGTCTCTATAATGTGGACGTAGATGTATCTGTTTGTGTATAGTCTGTATAATGTGGACGTAGATGTATCTGTTTGTGTATAGTCTGTATAATGTGGACGTAGATGTATCTGTTTGTGTATAGTCTGTATAATGTGGACGTAGATGTATCTGTTTGTGTATAGTCTGTATAATGTGGACGTAGATGTATCTGTTTGTGTATAGTCTGTATAATGTGGACGTAGATGTATCTGTTTGTGTATAGTCTGTATAATGTGGACGTAGATGTATCTGTTTGTGTATAGTCTGTATAATGTGGACGTAGATGTATCTGTTTGAGCATAGTCTGTATAATGTGGACGTAGATGTATCTGTTTGTGTATAGTCTGTATAATGTGGACGTAGATGTATCTGTTTGTGTATAGTCTGTATAATGTGGACGTAGATGTATCTGTTTGTGTATAGTCTGTATAATGTGGACGTCGATGTATCTGTTTTTGTATAGTCTGTATAATGTGGACGTAGATGTATCTGTTTGTGTATAGTCTGTATAATGTGGACGTAGATGTATCTGTTTGTGTATAGTCTGTATAATGTGGACGTCGATGTATCTGTTTGGGTATAGTCTGTATAATGTGTACGTAGATGTATCTGTTTGTGTATAGTCTGCATAATGTGGACGTAGATGTATCTGTTTGTGTATAGTCTGCATAATGTGGACGTATATGTATCTGTTTGTGTATAGCCTGTATAATGTGGACGTCGATGTATCTGTTTGTGTATAGTCTGTATAATGTGGACGTAGATGTATCTGTTTGTGTATAGTCTGTATAATGTGGACGTCGATGTATCTGTTTGTGTATAGTCTGTATAATGTGGACATAGATGTATCTGTTTGTGTATAGTCTGTATAATGTGGACGTCGATGTATCTGTTTGTGTATAGTCTGTATAATGTGGACGTAGATGTATCTGTTTGTGTATAGTCTGCATAATGTGGACGTCGATGTATCTGTTTGTGTATAATGTGGACGTAGATGTATCTGTTTGTGTATAGTCTGTATAATGTGGACGTAAATGTATCTGTTTGTGTATAGTCTGTATAATGTGGACGTCGATGTATCTGTTTGTGTAGAGTCTGTATAATGTGGACATAGATGTATCTGTTTGTGTATAGTCTGTATAATGTGGACGTCGATGTATCTGTTTGTGTATAGTCTGTATAATGTGGACGTCGATGTATCTGTTTGTGTATAGTCTGCATAATGTGGACGTAGATGTATCTGTTTGTGTATAGTCTGTATAATGTGGACGTCGATGTATCTGTTTGTGTATAATCTGTATAATGTGGACGTAGATGTATCTGTTTGTGTATAGTCTGTATAATGTGGACGTAGATGTATCTGTTTGTGTATAGTCTGTATAATGTGGACACAGATGTATCTGTTTGTGTATAGTCTGTATAATGTGGACGTCGATGTATCTGTTTGTGTATAGTCTGTATAATGTGGACGTAGATGTATATGTTTGTGTATAGTCTGTATAATGTGGACGTCGATGTATCTGTTTGTGTATAGTCTGCATAATGTGGACGTAGATGTATCTGTTTGTGTATAGTCTGTATAATGTGGACGTAGATGTATCTGTTTGTGTTTAGTCTGTATAATGTGGACGTCGATGTATCTGTTTGTGTATAGTCTGTGTAATGTGTACGTAGATGTATCTGTTTGTGTATAGTCTGCATAATGTGGACGTAGATGTATCTGTTTGTGTATAGTCTGTATAATGTGGACGTAGATGTATCTGTTTGTGTATAGTCTGCATAATGTGGACGTCGATGTATCTGTTTGTGTATAGTCTGCATAATGTGGACGTCGATGTATCTGTTTGTGTATAGTCTGTATAATGTGGACGTCGATGTATCTGTTTGTGTATAGTCTGTATAATGTGGACACAGATGTATCTGTTTGTGTATAGTCTGTATAATGTGGACGTCGATGTATCTGTTTGTGTATAGTCTGTATAATGTGGACGTAGATGTATCTGTTTGTGTATAGTCTGTATAATGTGGACGTCGGTGTATCTGTTTGTGTATAGTCTGTATAATGTGGACGTCGATGTATCTGTTTGTGTATAGTCTGTATAATGTGGACATAGATGTATCTGTTTGTGTATAGTCTGTATAATGTGGACGTCGATGTATCTGTTTGTGTATAGTCTGTATAATGTGGACGTAGATGTATCTGTTTGTGTATAGTCTGTATAATGTGGACGTCGATGTATCTGTTTGTGTATAGTCTGCATAATGTGGACGTAGATGTATCTGTTTGTGTATAGTCTGTATAATGTGGACGTCGATGTATCTGTTTGTGTATAGTCTGTATAATGTGGACGTAGATGTATCTGTTTGTGTATAGTCTGTATAATGGGACGTCGATGTATCTGTTTGTGTATAGTCTGTATAATGTGGACGTCGATGTATCTGTTTGTGTATAGTCTGTATAATGTGGACGTAGATGTATCTGTTTGTGTATAGTCTGTATAATGTGGACGTCGATGTATCTGTTTGTGTATAGTCTGTATAATGTGGACGTAGATGTATCTGTTTGTGTATAGTCTGTATAATGTGTACGTAGATGTATCTGTTTGTGTATAGTCTGCATAATGTGGACGTAGATGTATCTGTTTGTGTATAGTCTGTATAATGTGGACGTAGATGTATCTGTTTGTGTATAGTCTGTATAATGTGGACGTCGATGTGTCTGTTTGTGTATAGTCTGTATAATGGGACGTCGATGTATCTGTTTGTGTATAGTCTGTATAATGTGGACGTCGATGTATCTGTTTGTGTATAGTCTGTATAATGTGGACGTAGATGTATCTGTTTGTGTATAGTCTGTATAATGTGGACGTCGATGTATCTGTTTGTGTATAGTCTGTATAATGTGGACGTAGATGTATCTGTTTGTGTATAGTCTGTATAATGTGTACGTAGATGTATCTGTTTGTGTATAGTCTGCATAATGTGGACGTAGATGTATCTGTTTGTGTATAGTCTGTATAATGTGGACGTCGATGTATCTGTTTGTGTATAGTCTGTATAATGGGACGTCGATGTATCTGTTTGTGTATAGTCTGTATAATGTGGACGTCGATGTATCTGTTTGTGTATAGTCTGTATAATGTGGACGTAGATGTATCTGTTTGTGTATAGTCTGTATAATGTGGACGTCGATGTATCTGTTTGTGTATAGTCTGTATAATGGGACGTCGATGTATCTGTTTGTGTATAGTCTGTATAATGTGGACGTCGATGTATCTGTTTGTGTATAGTCTGTATAATGTGGACGTAGATGTATCTGTTTGTGTATAGTCTGTATAATGTGGACGTCGATGTATCTGTTTGTGTATAGTCTGTATAATGTGGACGTCGATGTATCTGTTTGTGTATAGTCGCACAAGTTCGATGTCACTGCATTTGACAGTATAGTAGTATAGTAGTATAGTAGTATAGTAGTATAGTAGTATAGTAGTATAGTAGTATAGTAGTATAGTAGTATAGTAGTATAGTAGTATAGTAGTATAGTAGTATATTATAGTATAGTATAGTAGTATAGTAGTATATGCATTAATTAGCAATAACAATTAATTTGTTACTGATCATTATTGTGTACTATACGCTAATGACAGCAATCTATTTATGGATAAATTTCTTCAGTTATACAAATAAGAATATACTATATATGTACACATTCAGAAAAAGTCACAGGCCTGTCGTATGCAGTTGCGCGGTCGCCCCAGAACTGCGCAATTTCGTGCCCCGAAACCACTCATTGCCCCGTCTACCCCTCCGCCTGTTTGTCTTTTGTGCAATAATAGATTAGGGTAATTAGCGAGTTGACGCTTAGGCAGCCAATTAATCGAGGAGTTTGTTACCTCGTCAGCGAGAATATACCGGGCCGATGTAAATGGAAGGCGAGGTAGTGAAACGGCCGGCGAAAGAAAACAAAAGTGTTCGTCCAGGGTTAATGAATCGTTGTCAACACTGTCGTCGTCATTATAAATGACGGTAGCAACATTATTAATGACGCATTGGCAAATGACCAGACATTTTACGGCGCTTGCTGGTTAAAGACGCTGAAACGTAGATTGTCAGTTGTTAGCCAATGTTTGTTTGGTAAACAGACCATAACAGTACAGGCAACGTTCGTCAAACACATGGTTACCAAGTCAAGCGTGACGAAGTTTCATGTAATGAAAACTACACGTAAATTACTGTTTTATATTACCATACGTCTTGTTGATGTCGAACAAAACAGGATAGACGAGTCCTCTCGGATTCTGTGACAGTTCGTCCTTTTCGATTACCTGCGTTTGTCATCACAAAATATACGTAACACCCATATCTACGTGCAAGGTTGCCGTTCTATGACAAACATGATTTCAACACGTCCTCATCACTCGTTCATGTCCTATAGAACACCGTCTGCCTCAATATGTCACTCTACCGCGAGAACGGTGAAAGCGAATGCTCTGCTAAGGGAAGTCACACTGACACGACTCTCGCGAACACTCACCAGTGTCGCGTCACCTGCTGTATTCTGTCAATACGTATACCTCCCAGTATTCTAGGCACACATACGGCGGGACGGCGTGTACATCCATATAAAGCTCCTAACTTCTCCGGTTTCCCATGGACTCGTCAGTCAGGAGCTGCCAGAACTAGAACATGGATCAGATAACTACCTTCATAACTACACCAAGAATATATATGTTTTGGAATATTTGTGTACACACACATAACGCACGCACGTACACACATAAAGTCATATATGCAACAGGAACCACGACAACGACACAACTAAATCCACTATGCAGAACAACAATAACAACAGTAAAACAACAACAAATCGACGCCAATAACAAAATAACAAAATAACAATACTACCAAAGATGACGGCAACGATGGCGGAATATGACATTCAAAATAAACAACGGATAACGTTGCAGCGAGAATGAGCCGCGGACGTGCCTGTTGACGCCCGTCTGTCTCCGGCCTCTCTCCCGCCCGTCTCCGGCCTCTCTCCTGCCTATCTTCGGCCGCAGTCCGGTAAGGATCTGTCGACGGACGCCACCGATAGGCCGTCCGCTAATGCAACCTGAGAACGTCGTGGCGTATCGCGTTAAATCAAGATTCCGTCTCGGAATCCTGCCTTAATTAGACGATGTTTATCCGGGTAAATGGCGACTTCGGCGTCTGGAGTGTGTCAGCGAGAGCGGCGGCGACCGAATCAGTCCGCAGCCCGCCAAGGATGCACTTGTTCGCTTATTTGCTAATGGATGACGAAATGTGTTTCTTGCCAACTCGTAAACGTTTATGAACGCGCCGAATCGAATAAGGAGGCCCGGGCGATTTCTGGGAGAGGCAAACAGAAGTGAACATCCGTGTTTCTTGTCTGTATGTTTCATAATAAATTATGGCGTGATTAACGGAAATATCTATGGCTGTATGTATGTATGTATGTATGTATGTATGTATGTATGTATGTATGTATGTATGTATGTATGTATGTATGTATGTATGTATGTATGTATGTATGTATGTATGTATGTATGTATGTATTTACATACATACATACATACATGCATACATACATACATACATACATACATGCACGCACGCACGCACGCACGCACGCACGCACGCACGCACGCATACACACACACACAAACACACACACACACACACACACACACGCACGCACGCACAAACAAACAAACATACATACATACATACATACATACATACATACATACATACATACATACATACATACATACATATATACATACATACATACATACATACATACATACATACATACATACATACATACATACATACATACATACATACATACATACGTACATAATTATCATAGCGATCAACGTTGTCAGTTGGCTAAACACCCTAGAAATGTAGGGTCTTTGATGATTTCGCTTGACAAGAAAAATATACAGTTTCCCGTCTGCGCGGGGGTTCTATTTGAAGAGATACCAGAGGCCACGAACGCCTATTAAGTAAACGAGTAGAGTTGTTCTTGCACTTAATGCTTTGCGATGGATGCATGAGTTTTCTTGAACAAGAAATTGCTTTGCATATCAAGTTACCCGCCACATTCGTTTGACTCTAGATCCAGAACATTTGTTTCTAAACATTAGACTACATTTTTGATGTGATTCATTTGTTAAATACACATATATATATACTATCTAAAACTTGGGAAGGTATAATTTATGTTTATTTCAGACAAAACTCCATATATAATATTATACATAAAATAAACGTACAAATATAAATATGCCCACATGTTATGCATTAAAAATACAAGTAAAAAATATATACATACATGTACACACACATATCACGCAGTAGAAGTGAAACATAAATAAAACATAAATATATAATTATGTCATGCATTAAAAGTATAAAATTTAGTCGAATTAACTAATCCAATATTTCATAATTGGACTTCAATAGTAAAGAACAGTATGAAAATAATTCTCATATAGTAGATTTTCCGACTGTTCTAGACGGCATAAAAGCTTTAATGTGGATACGTTCAATGAAAATAGTTTACATCCCTTCATAACTTGCCTGACAACGCGGTGACGTATAGTATACAATTCTAAGGCCATTGTTATATGTAACAGTACAGTTAATGCCTTTCATAGTCTTTTTCGTTTATATACTAACATAATGTAACAATAACATAATGTAGGCCCTACATGTACACATTGGTTTCGTTATTACTTGTAAACAAGTACGAAATGAGAACGAACAATGATTACAATTAATTTATATGTGTATATATATATATATATATATATATATATATATATATATATATATATATATATATATATATGTGTGAGCAAATCTTAAGAAGTCGTCACTCAGCACCTTACCCTTTTAAAATTGTTATAACTTGGGAATGGGAAAGATTTTAAACATAATATAGAGATATCACCAAATTTCATAGTTGCTATTTTTGTGTCGTTTTGCCTGTGAGGTTCGTGCAGCTGCTGCGTGGGGGGTCGTGTTGCTGTACCAAAGCGCGACGTATCGACAGAATGCGTACAACCGACTATTATTATGTTTGAATACATTACGGGGTACTCGTAACTCGATTATATAATATATATATAAATAAAAGTTGTTTGAAGCGCCAGTTTCTAGCTTACACCAATCACTGCGCGTACAAACTAAAAGTCCATTAAAATAAATAAATTAATTAAAACGTCATCACAGAAAAGCGTAAAGGTCCTCCACGACAATGATTATAATCTATAAAAACAGTATTTCACACATTGGAAGAGCCTTTAGTTGTGCGCTTA
>OY759267.1:46286585-46439085 GCA_963662155.1 Lamellibrachia columna
TTAACAAGTTTAACAAGATTGGTCCAAAGCAACAAGTTCCAGAGGCAGATCGATTGTTGTTTAGTCGAGAGTTCAACAGTGAAAGACATCCACATGACAATCCTGTTTTAAACAAGATTAACCCAAAGCAACAAGTTCCAGAGGCAGATCGATTGTTCTGTCGAGAGTTCAACAGACATCCACATGGCAATCCTGTTTTAAACCTATTCATATTGTTTACATCGACAGCAATCATCAGATAACTTCTAATATGTTATCGCCATGTGTGAGAAATACAGTATATCCAATCTACTTCTACCCGATGCATGCACACATGCTTGCCCCCTGCACGCGCACAAGCACGCGCACACGCATGCACGCGCACGGCCAAACGCGACATTCTTCGGCCGGGCGCGGCTCATAAACATTGCAGACACGTGTTCCTCGTCGGCGCCTTGCGCGACCACCGAGAGCCGGGGATAAGCAATCGCGGAAGGTGGGGGCGACGTCGGATCGCCGTCGGGCGCCGACGGGTCGCGTTTAGCTTCAGTCGGCACGCGGCTTCTCGGCTCGCTATCTCCGGCCGAGCGGCGACGTTCGCCGACTGACACATCCCGATACCGCAGCCATGTAACACGACGAAACTAACCAACAGCAGGCCCAGAACCTGGACTGACATTTCTACCTTCCTCTTCCGCGGCCACATCAGATTGTATGTCTTATGGCAGATGAAGGTTCATAATATTGAATGGGTAGGAAAATATTGACAGAAATATTTTTTCCCCTCACTTAAGAAGATACAACTGGAGGGCTCGAAGTGATATTAGTGAAGGATCAGTGTAGATTGGAAATCAGAAAGTACTCGTTCTCACAGAGGACAATAAATTAATGGAACAGATTATCTGCAGATTGTGTAAATTATTTTATTATGTTTTAAAACAAAGCAGGCAAATGTCTCAGAAGGGCGTTTACACCAAATAAAAAAAAATTGTTGGACTCTATACTTATGTCGTCTACTTAACTTGTCATCTTGTTAGATCTTGCTAAATCTGGTTAAATCGTCAATGAAAAGTCATAATCGTAATGTCCATGCTTCGTGATTTTAAGTGAAATGTTCAAATTGTTTCTTAGAGATGATTCGCCCAATGAAAATACATCAGCTCGACCTCTCTCAAATACATCAGCTCGACCTCTCTCAAATACATCAGCTCGACCTCTCTCAAATACATCAGCTCGACCTCTCTCAAATACATCAGCTCGACCTCTCTCAAATACATCAGCTCGACCTCTCTCAAATACATCAGCTCGACCTCTCTCAAATACATCAGCTCGACCTCTCTCAAATACATCAGCTCGACCTCTCTCAAATACTCTGCGCAAAGACTAACATTTGTACATGCAGCATTTGTATAAAAGTTGCTTGATTTGCATTCGTTGCAATATTAATTGAGGCGTTATTTTATCAATCTTGCGATGAAGTTTGATACTGTTTTTTTTATTCTATCTATCATGGATTCTTGTCGCTTCCGTGTGAAATAAAGCAGATGCGAATTACTGGATATGTTTTTACGTGGAACTGTTAGCTGTTCGTTTTCGTATACTTGTGGGATTTCGCGTGACCTTTAGGCTCAGAGAAAATATGGTGGCACTGTTACCCCAACTGCAGATCAAAGACCATTCACAGAAACAAAGCTGACACATTTCTCCAACTGAAAATCAACTGCCATTCACAAAGCACTGAACCACCCGTCGTGACGCTAATCACGACTCTGGTCCATCGGCCCCGCGTTGATTACACGGTGTATCTTTCTGTTCTTAGCACGGGCACTAATTGATTTTTGATGTTGGCTACAATAATGTTTTCTTTGAAATACTTTCCTAGCGGATCCTTTCCGACCGTCGGTGGTTTCCATTCTGCGAAGTGTTTGTGACTAATGCCAACGCTTAGACAGCATTCCTGCATTACTGACCAGAGAGAGAACTGTCAGGAGCGCGGCCAAGAAGTTCGAGCGGAGGTAACGCCTATCGCGGGTGTTTCTTCTATAGGTAACGACGACCTTCAACTTGCTGAAGATGGTGCAGTGTTAGAATTAGCGAGTCCACGACAGGTTACGCATTTGCCCCAGTAAAAATCTTTTACTTCACCTGACACAGACACCACGTAGAAGTGGCCAACGGCTTTCAGTAACTCTTCCTAAAGATACAGGCAACATGTGATGAACGAAATTGCCTACGTTTCGAAACTGCAGCATGCGTACTCGGACCACCGTCCTCTCGATGGACAACGTATACAGAATCACGAACGTTTGTGTGAAGAAAGTCCTTTGTTTTCCCAGCTTACCAAAGCATATAGCTACAGCATCACAAGAAAACCAAACGAACCATTGGTCAACTTGAATGTACAAGTTATTTAAAATTTGTATTTTCAGTACAGCAAATTCAATTGTCCAGCAGACAAATCACATCAACACATATGTTCAACCCTTCCACGTATAACCCGTATTTGCTTATTTTCATCTATACGGAAACCCAATGAAGCAATCTGGCTTATACGGCGCCTCGTTGCTGTCGTCGATTGAAGGCTTTTTACGACCCGTCAGCAACCGCGGCATCGAAAACAAAGAGACCAACAGAGCCGCCATATCAGCGTATCTTCCAGCTTGAAGAGCCGAACGAGGCGCAAACGAGACACGCCCGGATTACGGGATGAATGATGTGTTTTTAATTTGCTACGCGGACGTGTACTTTATTCCAATGTTCGGCGGCTGTGGCGTGACGTGGTGGAGGCTTTCGCTGCGGCAGGCGGCGGGCGAGTGTCGCTGGGTAACGGAGGCGAGGCGAGCAGGTAGCGGAGAGTGGGGGGGGGGGAGAGGGAGTGAGGAGCGGGGAGCTAGCCAAACCCGGGACAAATGTTCTTGCTCGGATATGACAGAAAGCGGCACAACGTGTCAGACTTCTACTTTGCGTTTTGTGCCACCTATTCGCATGGCTAAAAGTGTGTGTTTTCGAACTGCAGTCTTCGCGGATAACAAACTAATTCGATTCTTAACTATACAGATGCAGACACCAAATTGTTAAAAGCGAACGGTGTTTGCACGGCATTGCACTCGGTGATGTATAAATAAAAAAATTGGGGGAGAAGGGAAGCTGCGCCTATGTTTGTTTTCTGGTTTGCCTTTGCCATGCACCGTCAACGGAGAACGCCATTGTTAAACTTGGTCAAGGCAGCAACATGTGCAGCATCTCTTGAACACTCATGAAATCATAATTGCACAGTTTCGTCATTACTGCGATATGGATGGCTTCAGTGGGCTTTGGTGCAACGGCAACACCCGTGCATGCATTATCACAACGACGGGTGCAGGCCCACGTGCGTTTGTTTTCCCTCGCAGCTACGTGCGCCATCTGGCGAGACATACATGAAGTCTGAAGAACCGAATGCGAGAACAATACTAACTGTAAGAAAAACAAGACATGCTGAAGGAATCAAAGACGAAGATGATCAAGAAGATGGACACGAAGAAATACGCAGAAACAATAAGGGTCCTTGGAAAAAATTCCAACGATTTTCCCTCAACTTTCTCAGCACATTAAACTATTAATTAACTAACCTTCTGTGTGAAATTCGTAAAACAGTAACCTCATTATTAGAAAAACACTAAAACACGATAACCCGTAGTATCGACCCAGATAGATGACTGGTTTTGAAATGCTGGTGCTTTCAGCCTAATAGCCTAATAGTGCTGGTACACGAATTACGAATGGATTAATGGCAGGCGAACCTAAATAGTTGGTTTGTCCCATAGCGAAATGACCTGACCTCAACATCTGTTCGACACGACGCTTGCGCCACCTCCCCGACACTGGTGGTTCTGTAACTACACACGAAACAACGATTGATGCGAGCACTTCCGCGGGACTGGCAAGGAAAACGAGAAAATAAAGAGGAACGGGGACTAAGAGACGCGTGATCTACGCTAACGCGGTAGCTTCTCGCAATTAGCGGTCGAGCGATCGGCGAATAATTTGATTTTGAGTGCGCTAAAGGTAGACGCATATTGTACAGGCCCGCGGAGAGTTTGCTAATATATCAGCCAACGGCGTTACGGGTGAAGCTGATGACTCGAGTTCCGCTGTCTATTTATTTGTTCGGCGCTAGTTACAAAGTTAAACGTCTGTGTCGGTAAATAAGCGGGTCGCGAGTGGAAATGCTGCAAGCGCGCTGTCGCTGTTAGATCAAACATGTTATCGCACACGTCTCACGCAGCAGAAGTTATTAATACCTGCAGAAACTGGCAACTGCTGACTTGCAACACGTGTGCGACAGATTTATAAGAACATGCGAGCAACAGTGAATCTACGTACACTATTTCCACTATCCACATATTGAGTGTTGATAAAAAATTTCGCTTAAAAGACATGCCTTTGTAGAAATCGTAATTGCAAACAGCTCCAAATATATATATATATATACATATATATATATATATATATATATATATATATATATATATATATATATATATATATATATATATATATATATATATATATATATATATATATATATATATATATATATATATATATATATATATATATATATATATATAAATGAAATATATATATATATATACATATATATATATATATATATATATATATATATATATATATATATATATATATATATATATATATATATATATATATATATATATATATATATATATATATATATATATATATATATATATATATATATTAGTACCCTGCGCGGGCCGGGCTTTGTGTCCAAGCCCGGGCCGGGCCGGGCCGGGCCTCTACATAATTTCGCGGGCCGGGCCGGGCCTCGGCCTACATACTGCGGGCCCGGGCCGGGCCTGGGCTGAAAACAATTTAAACACAACGGGCTTGGGCCGGGCCTGGGCCTAGTGTGAGCGGGCCGGGCCGGGCCTGGGCTGGGCCTGGACATAATAAAAATATGTATACAAAACACCGATTATTACTGATAAACTGATTATAAATTGTAATTCCAGTTAATGAATGCTTAAAATTATTTCTTTAGTATTATATAGTTGCAAATTGAGACCTTGCATGGAATCTAATGGCCCCATAAGTTCACTTGGCTGGAAGTAGCCAGCCCTAAATGTTTACTTTAGAAATATTTGCAGAGGCAATCAAGCCATGATTAACCATCAACTTATCACCCTTTGACCCTACCAGTGGACATTCTATTGTCTAGGTCTTCCCTCCAAACATTGCCCACCTGAATGACCTGCCCACTGCGAAGTGCCCACTAGGCCACTAGCCCACTACCCAGTACCCAACCCAGTTGGTAACTGGTATTTCTCCCCAGTCTTAATTCATTCACACTTGTACTAATTCACACATGTCTGAACCTGTCTGTTTCAGGCTAGTGACTGCAGGCCTGCTGGAAATGCCACTGGGTGTCAGTGCCAGTGGGTAACATTTAATTGAAATATCATATTAAATTATGTTAACTTAGTTGAGCTAATTCAATTAACAATATAAATTGGGGTTATGGCTTGCATATGGGTTAAGTCAGGGTTAGATAAACAAATCTCCTACCCTAACCATAAGCCAATACATTAAAACCAAATATAACAAATGTTATCATATTTAATAGTAATGACACTAAGAAGTTTTTCTTTATTTTTCTTCAGGATATTCGTAAGTTTGAAGAAGTTGGTGGTGCTGGATTTTTAGAACTCATCCAGCACACTATGGAACCTCAACTAAGAGCTAAGGATATTATGCCCCATCTCATATATGTATATATGTTTTTTTATTTAATAAAACAATAAGTCTGTTTTACAGTTTATTTGTTTTTCGTCTTTGTTATAAGATTATAGGTTTATCTTGTCTAAACTTAGCGGGCCGCGGGCTTGCGGGCCGCGGGCTTACCCATCTTTGGCCCGCGGGTATGGGCCGGGCCTGGGCCTGAAACTTGCGGGCCGGGCCTGGGCCAAACTTTCACGGTCTGGGTCGGGCCTGGGCCGGGCCTGGGCTTAAATTCTAGTTTGCGGGCCTGGAAATATATAAATGATTTATATATATATATATATATATATATATATATATATATATATATATATATATATATATATATATATATATATATATAGATATATATATATATATATATATATATAAATATATACGTATTAGATATAAACATGTGTATGTATACCTTAATCATTTAGGAAATGTAGCCCTTAAGAACGTATTCCACGTACGACGGAGGAAGATCCGACGTCGTAGATATCCTAAATGGTTAAGGTATACATACATAAGATATCCTAAATGGTTAAGGTATACATACATGCATATGTTTATACCATGTTTAATACGCCGATTTGTTTGCGATTACGATTTCTACAAAAGGATGTCTTTTAAGCGAAATTTCTTTATTAACACTCAACATATGGATAGTGGAAATAGTGTACGTAGATACGCTATACTATTGTTGTCGCCCAAACCAGGAAAACGGGGAAATCCACATGTCTGGTGTCGAAAACAATTATACGGTTCAAAGATCCCGTCGCCGATCCGAGCGGACAACGAGACGCGTTGTAATCCGCGACGGTGTCGCGCGCCATCGAGACCGCGACGTTGTCGTGCGACGAGGCAGCTCGGAAATTGCGAGAAACAGGTGCCGGGGAAGCCGCTGACACCTCGTCATTTCCCTCGGACGTCCGGTTGCGTTACGTGCGTCATGCGCCGGCTAATAGACCTGTCAGTCGGCCGGCCGGTCGCCAATCCGTCGCCCATTGTCGGCGTCCGGCGTCCGCTTACCTTCCAATGGCCCCGGGTGCCGGCCGGAATCATTTACGCCAATTTCGGACGTTTATACGTGCCGAGGACGTCCGACGGTGAGGGCAGCTGATTTCAATATTGACGACGGCGAATTAGCGCGCCGAACGAAGAACGCTAATTGTGGTGTCGTGTGGGGTTTCGCTTCAGTTGGAGTCGTATTTCGCTGGCGCCGAGGTGGATCTGCCGTGCACACGGCGGCATGACACGTGCATTGTGCCGAACGGGATCAGTTCGAATGAAAACATATATTGGCAATGACATTGGCATCAGTTGGCTTTCCGTTGGTCACCCCGATGTCTTGTGACATTATGTTGCACCGCGACACGAGGACACGCGACAGAAGGCGAAGATATTAGAACAAAAGCATCTGATTAAGGTGTGCATGGGGTGTAACGGGTGGAACACTGAAACTTATGTTCTCTTACGTGAGGCGTGCTTATTAGAACAAAGCAAGCTTGAAGCATCAAACTGAAACCATCAAACCATCTGCTGCTGTGCCATGGAAAATATAATTGCCACCAATACACTGGACACAATTCACCCAGTCCTTAGAAGTCAGATGAGTTTAATTATGTATAGCGAAGTTTATTTACATAATTGAATGGAATAAGCACGCTGTTTGCATCAGACGCGGGATGCAGGTCCCACCGTTACAACTGTACATGCTTCTAAGGCAGATATTCTCGGACAACAATCACAATACTTTCATAAAACAGACCATGTCTAGTCAATAGGTTATTCCCTAGGGTGACCAGGGATAACATCCCGGGAGTAGATGTCTTCATGAGAGACATATAGCAAATAAAAGAAAAACTGTTCCCTTAAAAACTGTCCATATCACCATATATACACACGCACACCCATTTAATTTGTTGTTTGTGTTTATGTTCGTGCGAGCGCGTGCGCGTGCGTGCGCGTGCGTGCGCGTGCGTGCGCGTGCGCGTGTGTGTTTGGTCATGTTATAATATACACTTTTATTAAGTGGTTCCATATATGGTTTTCGAAATATTTATGTTTTCGATGGCGTAAGATTGCCTGTTTGACTTTGGGCCTGTTAGCAATACTTGTTACGACACGACCTATTATATGGCATTTAGCCGCCCAGGAGTAGATGTTTAGATCCTATATCTACACTACATCGACATTAACCACCAATGAACGGGCTCCGCTCTCCGCTGGTTCGTTTCAAAGAATGTACAAGTCCCACATAAAGTTATGTCCTACACATCGGGATGGAGTATAACTATATGTATTTGTTACCGAAATACCAGCTCCATTTGACTGTCATTCGTTTACAGTTTTTCTTTTCTAACATTATCCTGCTTAGTTTTTCTAAATAATTAGCTACGCTTGATGTGTTCCTGACGTCGCAAGAATTGATCCACGGGCCGGTGCGCTTTCTCGATCTTTTTGATCATATTCGTGGTATCTCAAACAGTATAGGGCCTATGCATATTCCAGTATATTATTTATATATATATATATATATATATATATATATATATATATATATATATATATATATATATATATATATATATATATATATATATATATATATATATACATATATATACATACATACATATATACATACATACATACATACATACATACATACATACATACATACATACATACATACATACATACATACATACATACATACATACATACATACATACATACATACATACAAACATACAAGACTCTTGATAGTCGATCTAGCGATGTTTAATTTCACGGTACGAATTTTAACGTGACACTGTTTTGGGCAACAGTTGCCAGTCGCAGCGGAGATACTGATTGGTGTCAGGCCTACATAATTATTTAAATGTGTTCACTTTCTTTATGATTGACCATTCATAGAATGTAACCGGAGAATAGTTGACATTTGTCAAGATGACACCTTGTTTGCCTCGTCTGCTCTCACTCAACGCTTTTCTAAGTGATGACGTCACGTCACGAAGAATTCCTCGTGTATTTGGATTCACCTCAGCAGCTGCCGATTCATTAGCTTCCACGTGTCAACAGGTTTATCCCGTTGAATGTGTCATGCTGAACACTAGTGACCTATAGTGACCTATAGTGACCTAGTTGTATTTTTGTATTGTTATGGGCTGTTGTTGTTTTCCTCTTTATCCCTGAAGTCCAGGGCGAGGCTGGCACCGATACCTCTTTACCCCTGAAGTCCGGATTGAGGCTGGCACCGATACCTCTTTATCCCTGAAGTCCGGATTGAGGCTGGCACCGATACCTCTTTATCCCTGAAGTCCGGGGCGAGGCTGGCACCGATACCTCTTTATCCCTGAGGTCCGGATTGAGGCTGGCACCGATACCTCTTTACCCCTGAAGTCCGGGGCGAGGCTGGCACCGATACCTCTTTATCCCTGAAGTCCGGATTGAGGCTGGCACCGATACCTCTTTACCCCTGAAGTCCGGGGCGAGGCTGGCACCGATACCTCTTTATCCCTGAAGTCCGGATTGAGGCTGGCACCGATACCTCTTTATCCCTGAAGTCCGGGGCGAGGCTGGCATCGATGCCTCTTTATCCCCGACGTCCGGATTGAGGCTGGCACTGATACCTCTTTATCCTTGAGGTCCGGAGTGAGGCTGGCACCGATACCTCTTTATCCCTGAAGTCCGGGGCGAGGCTGGCACCGATGCCTCTTTATCCCTGAAGTCCGGATTGAGGCTGGCACCGATACCTCTTTATCCCTGAGGTCCGGATTGAGGCTGGCACCGATACCTCTTTACCCCTGAAGTCCGGATTGAGGCTGGCACCGATACCTCTTTATCCTTGAGGTCCGGAGTGAGGCTGGCACCGATACCTCTTTATCCCTGAAGTCCGGATTGAGGCTGGCACCGATACCTCTTTACCCCTGAAGTCCGGATTGAGGCTGGCACCGATACCTTTTTACCCCCTGTTGTTTTCCTTCTTCTGTCACCGATCCCATTTCACTGACGTCTCCACCAACTTCCCCGTCACTCGCGCCCGCTCTCCACTCTCCCCCCACGCCCCCAAATATCTCTTTACGCATTCCTCCCATCTCAGTCTCGGTCTTCCTCTTCTCCTTCTACCCTCCACTCTGAGCGTATCCGCTCTCTTCGTCAACCGTCCCCCTTTTCACGTGTCCAACCCATTTTAACCGGCTCCTCGTCAGCTTCCTCCTGCAACTCTCTTTCACACCGACCTCCTCCTTCAGCTCCTCCATTCTTCCCTTGTCTACTCTCTCTTTCACACCTCCTCCTCCTTCAGCTCCTCCATTCTTCCCTTGTCTACTCTCTCTTTCACACCTCCTCCTCCTTCAGCTCCTCCATTCTTCCCTTGTCTACTCTCTCTTTCACACCTCCTCCTCCTTCAGCTCCTCCATTCTTCCCTTGTCTACTCTCTCTTTCACACCGACCTCCTCCTTCAGCTCCTCCATTCTTCGCCTGCCTATTCTTGTCACTCCCGCAAGTCTCACCCAGTTATTGCTGTAGACATTAACTTTCTCATGTTGCTTTGTCGTCCTCTATGCCTTACAGGTTATCCTGTCAAAAGATGTATAGCAGTCTGACACGTAGAGGTGTATTTGTCGTCCTCTATGCCTTACAGGTTATCCTGTCAAAAGATGTATAGCAGTCTGACACGTAGAGGTGTATTTGTCGTCCTCTATGCCTTACAGGTTATCCTGTCAAAAGATGTATAGCAGTCTGACACGTAGAGGTGTATTTGTCGTCCTCTATGCCATACAGGTTATCCTGTCAAAAGATGTATAGCAGTCTGACACGTAGAGGTGTATTTGTCGTCCTCTATGCCTTACAGGTTATCCTGTCAAAAGATGTATAGCAGTCTGACACGTAGAGGTGTATTTGTCGTCCTCTATGCCTTACAGGTTATCCTGTCAAAAGATGTATAGCAGTCTGACACGTAGAGGTGTATTTGGTAGTCCTCATCACGTCATTTGTGAAGTCTGACATAAATTCGATCTCGGCGTTTTTAAGCTACATTGAAGGCTACGGGGGAGGTCAACCATGTGATGTCGTGGAGTTGTGGCGGTGACGAAAATATTATTTACTAACTTGTACATCATTGTACATCATTGTACATCATTGTACATCATTGGGGGCCATCACTGAAGAGCCGGATTCCAAAACTCGCTAAGTCCATGTTTACCAATTTCAGTAAACAACGAAAGAAAAATAGCATTACTTAAAACTGCATCCACCTATTGCGAAAACTGCTTTAACCTATTGCGAATCCGGTTCGTTGATGTCCTAATAAATTATATAGTGAGTGAATTGTTTATGCAATATCCGCAGTCGGTTTAATAAAAAAATTGTATTTTATTCAAATCATCGAAAGAATTGACTTTAGTCGTTAGATCTGGTAAGGCTCAAAATAGTGGATATCCAAAATGGTAAACACTGTGCGAGTCAATGCCGATCACGGACATGATTTCCATCCTCTCGCCGATCACATGACACAGTTACGAAATTTCACTAAGGCTAAGTCGCAGGACTTACCCTGTTTTGAAAAATGCATCGTTTAACTTAAATCGTTTTGAAGAATTAACTATATCTCTTATATAATACAGACTAAGAAAATATTAATTTAACAGATTTTCTAGGAAATGCTTCCAGAGGCGGCTCTGTTGTGGGATTGGTTGGGTCTGTGGCGCATAGAGTGGGTGGACAGGGTGAAGTGGACGGGGTGAGGTGGACGGGGTGAAGTACGGGTGGGTGAGTGTTATTTCCGGCTTGGAGTGGGGACAGGTCTAAACCTTCATTTGGGGTTGTGTGGGATAGGAGGAGGCTGTGTTTGTGGTGTTGGTTTGGGTGGGGGCTGTGGCGTCGGGATTTTATTGCGGGGGAGGGAGGGGATGGTGGAGAGGTGACGCATGGAAAACATTGGATATTGGGTGGGGTTGCAGAGATGGATGGGATGGTAGTGGTGATGATGGTGGTTCTGGTGGGGTGGAGGGGTATGGTGCTGGGGGTGCAGTGTGCAATGGTGTCATGTGGCGTAGGTTGAAGGATTTAGTGGTGGTGGAGCGGGTGAAAGGGTGGGCCCTGAATCAGGCTTACAACGGGACTTCTATATAAATACTGCCCAGATAAAGCGAATTTTGCACACCCGGAACTGCGCATACAAAGGACTGAGTGCGTTTTGCAAAACTGTCTCGGGTGGACTCGGCCAGTTTGGGAAAAATCAGCCAACTTAGCAGGCTGTGCACACATGGACTGAGCCCAGATTGGAAAACCTATCAAGTTCACATGGAAGATATACAGCTGAGCAATAGGGATCATTGAAAAAATGGATTTAGTGCGTATTGGAATCCGGCTCTTCAATTGTGATGATAAGAAATGGTGCATATTTCACCTTTCCAATGTTTACATAATTATTCATGTGTTCCCTAGAAAACGGAACGACATGTTCTGTGTACCTTATAAGTCGGGAAATGTTTCAATAAAGCGAAACTATTTTCAACAACTTGGTATTCATAGTACGGATAATGGGATGCTTTCTCTACCAGTGGTGCGATGCGTGTTCCTTATATTCTGCTCATTGTCTGTAAATGATCTTGTTATTTATCAGTAAGAATGCAACGATACGAACTAT
Source organism: Lamellibrachia columna (assembly GCA_963662155.1). Lineage (NCBI taxonomy): Eukaryota > Metazoa > Annelida > Polychaeta > Sabellida > Siboglinidae > Lamellibrachia > Lamellibrachia columna. The sequence continues at coordinate 46,299,010 of OY759267.1, forward strand.
CGATGCATCGCAATATTCGATGTGACGAGGAAATGTATTGATAGTAATACAGACAATCGATAGTAGGCAAAACAGTTCAACATGGCCACTTATGTCATAGCAGTAATACAAATAAACATGTTTTTAAACTATATTGGGTCATTTTATTTATTTGTCGAACTGACACCAGCAGCGCCATTCACGGATTCAACATTTTAAGTCAACTATATCCAAGGTACCATCCATCAATTACGGTTTGGGATTGTTCCCCTGGCTATTCGCAGTATCGTGATACAATCGCAGTGCTATCGCGATAATTGTGAAACTGTCGCAATATTATTGCAATAGCTAAACAGCTGCCGAGATAATATCGCAATAATAAAACTACCCCCGATAGTCACCCCTATATTTATGATGTTGCAAGCGGATCTAAAACACGTTTTAGCGAAACAGGCCCAAATAAATTATTACTTAAGTAAACTGAAAACGGAAACCCTAAAAACTCTTAAATTTCGTAAATTTGTCATGTGATCGGCGAAATGGTGGAAGTCTCATCCATGGTCGGCATTGACCCACAAAGTGTTTATCATTTTGGATATCTAACATTTTGAGTCTTCCCAGATCTAACGGTTAAAGTCAATTCTTTCGATGAATTGAATAATTTTTTTTTCATTTAAGGCAGCATTGGCAAATAACGAACAAAAGACTATAAAACATTCGATTTTATTTAAAATAAATTATGTTGAGCAACACTAGCAACACTGCTATGGATTTTAAATCGATTTACACCACTTGTCAACCAGCTCCTTTGAATAAATATTCAAGTCGCATCATCAGTATATTCATATTTATATATTAATAAGTGAATGTTTCAGCATTTGTTTCATCGTCTTAAAATATATGAAAAATTCCTTGTATCTAGACTAATATGTTAAATTGCTCAACGCCAGCAAACAAAATTGATTCAAATTTAAACCTCATCGCATCCTTAACGGGAGCGAGTACGTTGTGCGCATGCGGGATTCGGGCTTCCTGTGAAAATGGCGGATGGAAGTGATCCCCTGTTTAGTTTGGATATCGTTCGAGACTTCATAGTCTCAAACGGAGGGAAAGTCTCAAATCATGAGCTTGTCTCGCATTTCAAGCATTTCCTCAATGATACTAGGAGGAAAGGTATGATACAGCGCAACCGTAAAGTTGAATACTACTGATATTTGGTCAAGAAACAGGCCACACCTTCGTAAAAGTTCGTTTGTTGTCATCTGTCATCGCACCCATTCCGACGTTTTGGATGTCGGAGACGTTTAACTTTGCTGTAAATAAGTAGTAGAAAGTTATGTACGTATCAATTTCGAAGCTAGGGCAAAGTTCTTCGTTCATCCCATTTGTTATGTATCTTTCGGAAAAGGCACTAATAGCTGTTTTGTGTTGCCGCCTCAAATTGAATCACCCCTCAAATTAGGTACAGGCGGCGGACCAGACCTTCAGGGACTGGGTGTTAAAACTAATGTCATGAGTGGTCTCTGAAGCATGATGACGCCAGATTTTGCAAGTTACTTTTTCATTATCTTAAATGTGCCATTCTCGTGACAAAACCAATAGTTGGTGATTCTTCTTGGTCTTTCTATGGAGGCTGCCGTTTTGATGCTCACTGAGGGTATTATGGTTCATTAAAAATTTTCCCTGGGTCTGGATTCTCAAACAACTTACAATTTTGTAACTTCTTACATTAAAATAAACTTACACAAATTCGTAGCTATGCATTTATGTAAGTCGCAATTCTTGAAACACTTATCCTTTAACAAAATTGTCTTAGTTTCGTAATTGTTTACACTAGTATGAAGAACAAATTTAATGGTAAAACTACTACAGTGTATTTAACCGAGTTAATTACAAATTAAACGACCTATCCAAAAATAAAAAGCTCTGTTCAATATTTTGTTACCAGGAATTTGGATTGGTTTTATATGTAGTAGCAAAAATGTGGGGCCATGTCTAGAAAGTTAATGTTAACCCCTGTGGCACTGCCTTGTAAAGAACTGAGAACTAAGTGTTGTGCTAAACATTTGGCACATGTCTTCAAGGCTTCACGTAAGCTAAACGTGGCAGGGAAATTAACAAACTGTCTTGTGTCACCAGAAATATGATGATGTTAGCTTGGATGAATGTGTGAAAGCAGCTTGAGCCTGTATTCTACATTATCCTGTGAAGTAGTACTAGAAATCATAGACATCTATAATGCATTTGTTCATTCTCTACAATGATATGCACAGGCTCCAAGTTTCACGCTTTCCGACGTCCCAAATTTAGAAAAAAATGACTTGACTCTCCAGAATTAAAACAAAATCTCCCGCCTTTCTGTAAAATCAGGAAAACAAGATTTTTTATTTGCTCTGAGCTTTTTTAATATTTCAGAAGTATTTCAATTTTTGAACCAGTTTTGCCACCAGTTTTGTTTACAGCAATCTCCCTATTTTATTTAGAACAAATTAGGAGATCTCCCTATTTCTACCTCTGTAGTACGTCTAACCTATGATATCCTCAGCAAAGTTGTCACCATTGATATAGTTATTATTTTCCTAAATTCAGCACTGTTTGGACATTTTAATGCATGAACAACGTAGTCCCTGTTGTAGCACTGTTGTTTTGAGCTTATTACCTGGGATATTTCACTACAGGCATTACTTAGTTTAAAAGAAAGTACCCCGTAAATGACTGACTGATAACAAGCTATCCCTCCATCTAAATGGAGTAAATACTTTTTTGTTCTAAGAGAAAACTTCACAAATTTGTGTAATTCGCTTCAGGTGCAATGTGCTGGCAATGCATGTTAAATACCTAGGTGTTGAACTAGATCAGTGTCTTAGTCTTACACAAGAAAGAGTGGCTGAACCGATAATTAGTAAGTCAAATGGCAAGTTAAAGTTCCTGCGTATTTTAATGTACTTTTGTATGCACACTTGAAGTATGTACCAGTCACACTTTTATATTGAATAAATAAATATATCAATCAAATCCTTATAAACTCTCACATGAGCTGATATGGTCACACTGCTTTAAGTACGTTATGATTAGTCAATATCTTGATGTTACAGGCAGCTCTGTCTGTTGGCTGAAAGATGTATGATGCATAAGGTCTTGCAACTTGTCTTATTTTGTGATATTAATGTGAAATATATGTGTGAAATAAATGGATCATGAATGATGTCTCATCGCTTTAACTTACCTGTCATAATATAATCTGTTGTTTCTCTTCCTTTCCACCAGTTGCCAACAGGCAGAAATTCAAGACTTTCGTCAACACGTTGGCATCCGTTAAACTAGATGCGGTAGGTAGACTCATTTGTATTTCATTTTCTGGGGTCGTGCATATTGCCCGAGGCAACTGCTTTAAAACCTCATTCTGTCAGTCGGACACTGATTCCAGCAGTGAACTTGTATCACTGAGCTTTGATTACTCATAGTACATATTCAGTGGCAGTGGTTTGGAATAGATTATAGCTAATCGTCTTTTGACTCATCAGTATATGTATATAATTGATATCCGGAGAACAGCTTATGATAACAACGTGTAACCTGATCTATGTATCCATTGTTTGTCAGGAGCAGCTCTTTCCGCTGCTGCCTTCAGTTTACTAAACACAGTAAACTAAAAATTTCAGAAATGTGATGTTTTAAAATATCTTGACAAAACTATTATTATATTGTGTGTTAATTTGGCCTAATAAAATGGCCCAGCTCAAAGAGTTAATTAGGACTATATATCAGGGTACATTATAATACACTTTACTCTTTGTGTTTGTATGACTCTTGCAAGTGAATAGATGTAGTGATGGCAGTATAACTGTCTCGGCTTTGGAGCTATTAATATTTAATTATTCTGTGAAGCAGCAGTTAGGTTAGGGGGATGTCTGAATGTCCCGCACAAAACTGCAGTGTGTAATCGATATAGCCGCATTTCAAAACTTCAGTACCAACCAATGGTTAACTTCTATTTTGTATTCATAACCTAGACTTGAAATTGTCTGTTTCCACATTTGCCCGTTGCCAAACTTTCAGGGTAATCCAGTTGATTCTCTGTCATGCGTTTACACACATGGCATCATTTCATGGACGCCCTCATACATATTCCATCTTTGATTCTGGCAAACTGATTTAACAGACGACCGATTGTGAATATTCAGTTAATCAAGCCAGGAAATGTTTACACATAAAACTGGGTACAATGTGTGAATTTGTTTCTTCGTAAGACATTACTAGCAAAAAGACTCCTAAAATACATTACAGAGTTGTATTACGGATGGTTATCTTGATTGATTTCATGGAAAATGTGGATTTATTTCAAGTTGTGCATATATATTTTTATTTATTTTATGTCAATTGTGTTTCATATCATTAATGTGTATCCATTTTTGAGATGCAGTTAATTATATAAGATGTTATAATAATAAATTTGTTAAAGAACATAATTTTGTACCTGGTAATATGTGTTCCTTTTGTGCATACATACATGCACATCATAGATAAACCAAAGGCTTGTTGTTTAAGTCCAGTAGGTAGGTGTGCATATCATTATTATGTATACATTATTTCTTTTTATTTTGAGTTGCTATTTTACATCTATATCATCATAGTACACGACACATAGTTGTCTGATCAATATCTTAATTATGTCAGTTATTTATGTAAATATTACAAATCTATGTATAAAGAACAGTTTTTGCTACTGGAAATGTACCAGTGCCATGTACTAGATTAAGAATTTGTTTACTATGCATTGATATTTGTCCAACTGACCTTCTCCGAATGTGCATGATAGGTAGCATCCCAGTAGCCCCCGTGTCTCTAGCCCCTGTCCCAGTAGCCCCCGAGGTGTGAGAATTGAGTGCCACTAGCCCTCCAGTCAGTATGCTGTTGATTTAACACACCCCATCTTTCTAGATATTTCTAATTGTAGGTAGAGTTAATCATTTGAAGGGTCTACCATTTTAAGCTCCATGTAACTTTCACACATCAATTGTGTGGTATGAAAAGCTCACTGTCCTAAGAGTTAAGGTAAATCCTCTACATAAAGCTTGTTTGAGGTGAGCAAAACCCAATTTAACTCACACATAAAAGCTAATTGCCCTGATCCAGGTAAAAGCTATTGAAAGTCAATTGCCCTAACTTTTAACTGAATAAACTATTGATTGTGGATTTGTGGTGTTCTGTGCCTGTCAGTTCACACATTTCTAGCCAATAAGGAAAGGATATGTTAAGCTGCTCTGCTCTAGCTGGCCTGAGTTTCATGTTGAATTTTATATTTGAGTTCGGAATGGCACGTGAAACATGGCTGCTAGTATTGAGTTCATCGAAGGTGCTAGGGGACTTCCTGTTGCTGTTTTGAACAGTTATACCTATCACAAATCGAAAGCGTTGACAAATGGCATGAAGTTCACATGTAGCAAAAGAAAAAGTATGAAGTGTAAGGCATTTGTGGTGGTCAGCGATGATGGAACTGTGGTGAAAGCTGAATATAGCCACAATCACCAACCCAACCCAGGTGACGTACAAGCGCGACAATTGAGAGGAAACATGAGGAAGTGAGCCAGGGATGAAACGACTTCAATGCAGGCGATTTACGATCAGGAAAAGGTGAAACTGCTTCAACAAAGTTCGACTGCGACGGCTTCACCAGGTGAGACAGCATCTGCTCTGCCCCAATACCAGCGTGTCAAGTCATCACTGTACCGTGAACGGAGGAAACACTCCCCCCTAATGCCTTCCACAAGAGGTGACATTGACCTGGATGGCCAGTGGACAACTACGGTTCAAGGAGATCGGTTCCTGCTTGGCGAAGATGGCGATGGAGCCGACAAAATAATAGCGTTTGCATCCAACTCCGCTCTGCATGCACTAGCGAATGCTGATACCCATCACATGGATGGGACGTTTGCAACAGCACCATTCTGTTTTATCAAATAGTCACATTGCATGCATTCGTTCTTGGGGTGATGCTGCCACTTGTGTTTGGTCTGCTCCCAACAAAGACGGGAACACCTACATTCGTTTCCTCAGTTTGGTGAAGGAAAAGTCTGAATCAATCGGATTCACCATCAGCCCCCAACGTATCATGCAGGATTTCAAGAAAGGTCTGATGAATGCCTGCCTACACGTGTTTCCTGGAGTGATTGTCAAGGGGTGCTACTTCCACTACGCCCAGTGTCTGTGGCGGAGAATCCAAGGTATAGGACTATCTGTGAGCTACAGAGAGAACGCTGACCACAGGAATTGGTTTCGTATGCTACTAGCGATGCCATTCGTTCCCGTGCCACATGTGAAAGACGCATTTCAATTTATCAAGAACACAGCACCAGATGTACCCCGTGTACGAGACTTCAATGACTACTTCGACAGGACACGGATGAACGGGCAGTATCCAATCGAAATGTGGAATTTCTTTAAATATGACGGCCCTCGCACCAACAATCACGTTGAAGGGTATCATACATGACTCATGCGGAAGGCAGGCAAGATACACCCCAATATCTTTGAGGTGGTCGAGCTGTTCAGCCAAGAGGAAGCCGCATCACTCGTCTCCATCCTCCAGCTACAGTCGGGTCAGCCCGCTCCCAAGCGCAGGAAGAAGTACATCAACCTCGATGCTCGTTTGGACCAACCTGGACTGGAATACATGTTATGTGACCGGGGAATTGAGTCGTATCTCAGTGCCATTGGACACATGATGGACAATTTCACTTAATTTCATTGACTAGTCATGCTTGCATATGGATATGGTATTATATGTGCAAACAACTTATTATCAACTTTGATAAGACATTGTAATGTTTTCTCACAACAATGTTTTGATCACTGCTATGAACACAGCATTATTTTTATGTTACATTTCCATTTACTGTCTATTTCTCTTAATGGTTGGTTACCTGTATCTGTGTATAACAAATAAAAAAGGGTTTTTACAGTTTCCCTCCAATAAAAAATCCGACATTCCTTGACTATGCACCAGATATATGACTATTTTCTTATTTAAAGTCAGGTACCTACATTTGTTCAGCCCTAAAGTTAAGATGGGATAGAACACTGAATGGAACAGCCAGGTGGCTTTGGCAAAATGATAAGTAGTGCCACTAGCCCCCCGTTAGTGCCAGTAGCCCCCGGGGGGCTAGTGGGACCGGGGCTAGGGGTACTAGACCGAAACACAGCATGATATTCTGTTACCCCCTCACCAGAAGATAGCAGCATGGATAGTGATGGAGCTAGCTAGCTATGCACTAACATATACAGTCCCTATACCTCTGGGGTTTGTTGTGAATACAAAGTACACTGCTTTGATTCCAAACTAACCCAGCTAGTTGACAGAATAATACTTTAATGTTGTGGCACCTGTCCACACTACACATACAGTAGTGAGAGTTCAGTTGGTAATTGACTGGGTACCACTCAGGCATGGGGCAATTAAGGTGAAAAGTTAATTAATTAAATTACAATTAATTCAGAAATGTTCCAATTAAATTAACCTCACACATTTCTCAGGTCAATTAAATTAAATTTACCTCCCAAATTCTTCAATTAAATTAAATTAACAATTAACTTTGATTCATTTAACAATTCAATTATGTTTTGGTATTTTTTTTTAAATTGGTAGAAATGCAGATTACATTCATGTCACTGTTTTTTTTGTAAGTTTAAGCACTTGATACAAGTCATTATTGAAATAATAATATGCTAATTGTTATTGACACATTCTATAACAGTTCTAAAATCACAAGTAGGTTTGTAAATGTTACTGTCACAATAGTACAGTGTTCATATATATATATATATATATATATATATATATATATATATATATATATATATATATATATATATATATATATATATATATATATATATATATTGATGGAATTACATATGAGAAACATTATTATTATTATCAAACAAATCTGAACATTATTGTTGACTTATGAAAGAAATGTGGTTTGCTTATACAATATTTATATACCAAGACATTTGTTCATGGGGTATTTGATCACATAAAAAAATGTGTAGATGCTTGATAAAAATAATGTTTTTTCTGAAAAGAATGTAAAGTTGTGGCTGAAGATTTGCAGGTGTGGAGTTTCCTCCTATATTCAACCACCAAATTAACAAAAACTGGGTAACTACATACATAATTTATGTGCACCAAGTTGTTATTTATGCAGTGTTTTAATGCTAAATCATTAGGTTTCCCCTTTATACACTAGCATGTAAATATCTATACACATTTTTTATGTATAACTAGAACTGGTTTGCTTTTGATTCCAGTTAGCACTAAAAAGATCCCAAACTGAAGCTATTTTACTTTTCTCTGCATGGTATATGTACACTTGTAGATGTACAGAAATATATATGGATACATAGTCTAATGCATAGGTCCACTTGGCTGCAAGTTACCTGCCAAACATGTTTAGTTTAGACAGAGATTTGTAGAAGCCATCATTTGTCAACTTATCACACTACCAGAGGACATTCTATTGTCTAGACCTTCCCTCCACCTCACAGGTGCCTGAATGACCAGCCCACCCCAGTTGGTACAGACAGTATTAGTGCTCTGTGATGTTCTCCCATTCATACATGCCTCAACCTGATCTCTGTCAGGCTAATGACTGGAATAGTGACTGCCAGCCTTTTGGAAATGCCTTGGCAACATGGGTGTGAAGTATCCAGAAATACCAACTATTAAATGAGCACTTAATTGAGAGTTAATTGTGAATTTGTCAATTAAATTAAATTAACCCCTTTTGGTGAAGTTAATTAATTTAATTAAATTAATCTATTCTAATTAATTAAATTAACTTAATTGAGTTTATTAAGGTAACAAATTAACAATTGAAATTTACCCATGTCTGGTACCACCTGAGTGACCTCTATGTTGTATGTTATTTGTTTCAGAGTGGGGAAAAGCTGCTTGTGCTGAAGCGGAAATACCGTGAAGGCATATATTCTGGTGAATGTTCTGGTGCAGCCAGTGGTAGCACTGATGGCAGTGATGCATCGAAGAAGGCAAAGGTGGAGAGTGCTGCTGATGCAGCTGAACCGATGGAGGATGTTGTCATCAAAGACGCAGTTCCTGCAGGTGTTGAAGCAGCGTCTGGCACTGAGCAGGAACCTGCAGAATCTGATGAGAAGTCCAGCCCAGAGAACACAAAGACAGTAGAGAGTGGCCAAGAGGCAGCAGCAGCTGATGCAGACATTGCAGAGACGGAGGAACAGGCCACAGGATCAAGTGCCAGTGTGGCGTCTGATGATGCCGTCTTTGTAGATGCCATGGAACAACAGCCTGCTGCAAAGGAAGACACAGAGGCATGTCCAGCTGCAGAAGAGGAAGAGAGTGTCAAGGAAACTTCACCCATAGAAATGAATGCGAAGAAAGAGGCCAGCCCATCCACAGAAGGTAGTGACTCTGTATTTACAGAAGCCGCTTCAGAAGCTGAGTCATTGCCATCACCTGATGATGTAGCCAAAGCTGCTGTAGAAGCAGCGATGACAGCTGATGTAGGTGAAGAGAAAGAGACAGATTCTAATGATGGAAATGATGCGCTTGAGACACCAGTGAAACAGACAGTGAGTATTCATCTTGTTCTTGCTTCAGTTATAAATAGGATGACAACTTCCTGTCAAGATTAACTGGTTTTATTTTGACAAAATTGCATGACAATGCCTTCCCTGATTATAAATTGCAATGTTATTTATAATTGAGTAATTACACAAAGTGCACGTGCATCACCACTGGAGAAAAGTTGGAAGTGATCATATCTCCATGACAACCATGTGGTTCACCTCCAGTCCTTGGCTGAGACAGTTAAGAGACCCAACCTACCATTCCAGTCCAGTCTAGAACCTCTCTTGCGCCTGGGAAGAAATAGGTGAGAGCCTGTTGAAAAAGTAAGATAGGGACTGTATCAGGGAAAGGGATAGTTATGTGAGGAAATGGAGGATGTGTAATGTGTGATAACCCTTGGCATTAGAACACCATGCACATTTCCTGGCACCCTGTGTGATTCTCAGTGTAGAATCACAATATGTAGGACATACCAGCCCGAGTCAGTGTGCATGTGTTGTTGAAACGATGCCCTGGACTATGGTACAGAAACCTTCGCTAGAAGATCTGTTCTGATCGGTTTTGCCGATAACATCCTGGAGCGTTGCGACATTCACTGCACACATTCTCGTGATGGATCAGCCAGTGTTCAGACTGCTGGAAACATTGCATGGAATCGGCTCGACGCCATGTGCTAATGGAGCTCGTCTGAAGGGTTGCGATGGAGTGTCACAGATCACGTTTCTGCTAGAGCGACCACGAACGATGTCTTTGTCCATCTGCTGTGTAGTGAGCCTTTGCCATCTTAGTCACCAGTGTTGACTATATTAACTGAGTTGTCTGTCAGCCTCTGCCTGTGTCGCAGCCTTAAGAACCTTGTAAAGGGTAAAATGCGTGTTGAAACATACACAGAAACTCTTTTAAGCCGTCACTGGCGGTTGACGACACCCGAAATCGTCTAATTAGAGTGCTTGTCATGTCATCTCTTGAGATGTTAGCGTCAGTCAGAGTAAATTAAATCTAAGCCTTGGTGCCACTATTCCGTGAATGCGTTTAGTTTGTGTTGACACCACTGGGGGAATGCGTGCACAGAGGAAACATTAAGATGCAGAAAATAGAAGTGGTGATATGTTCTCGCACCCTTGAGGTTTCATTTTGAATGTTGACGATTGTGCAACAGTTTTTTTGTCATGCTTAGTCCTGCCCTTAGGAAGAGTCTTCTGTCTGATGTGTTCAGTCGGTGGAAACCTCTGACAGTACACTCTTCTGTGTGACTGGGTGACATTAATGCAATAGCTTCAGAACTTCTTGGCTCAGAGAGGCACGTTTGTTTTATATAACCAGTGCTATTTTCTATGCCCAACTTTTGTACTCTAATTGAAGACAATTATTGTTGTCATAAATAAACATCATAATGCATCCATTATCCTAGTTTAAAATCAATTTACAGCTAAAATTTACTATGTGTAATAGGTTTGAGGTTTGCATATTTCTGTGTTATATTTTATATTATTATGAAATAAATTGTAGAATGTGAATTTCAGGTGAAGAATGGTATTTTTTTAGGAATTCCAATTTTATATTATTAAAATGACAAATTATTTAACCATAACCACCAACCATGGCAAAATACTGTAACTGTAAATGATTCTGGTTTTGACATGTCATTGATTTCTGTCATGTAATTGCAGCACTTAAATCAATTACAATTGATTATGGGCAAAATACTGTAACTGTAATTGATTCTGGTTTTGACATGTCATTGATTTCTGTCATGTAATTGCAGCACTTAAATCAATTACAATTATTTATAGCATTTTCATATCACAAACTTTACCTTTAAAAACTTATTAAAAATGCTATCTCACACTAGTTGAAAAGGAAGATCTAATTATTATCAAATACTGAATAAAATGTTGAAATAAACAGTTAGTACTGCATAATGCACCTGTAAGTAAAATTGTGTAATTGTATTTGATTTGAAACATATTAGAACTAATTTAAATGGAAAATTATAAGTAATTGTAATTGGTTTGATTTTTGTGTAACTGGACCAAGCACAGCTAAATATGTTCTGTGTTGGTTTTACATAGAAGACATGATTCCAGTCTGAAAGATGTATTTTGTAATTAGTTGAATAAAAATAATGTTCCAGTTTGTGTTATCTGACGTAAGACTCATAATTGACAGTTTTCTTTGAAAAAAGCTTATGGAAGGTTATTATATCTTGGCTTATGAACACAGGATTTTAGTCTGAAAGATTTTATTTTGTAATTAGTTGAACAAAATTAATGTTCAGGTTTTTTTTACCATAGACCAATAACTCGTAGTTTTGTTTAAAACATGTTTTTGCAATACTATTATGTGTTGGCTTTTGATAATGTATTTGAAGTTGATGTTTACTTTCAGTGTCTTAACATTCTCAGAAATGTTTAAATTAAACATCAAAACACGTACAATGTAATATGACATATTTTAAGAAAAAATTAGCCTAGTGTTATTGCCTAATTATACACTGATATTTACTTTACTGTGTTGACCAGGGTAAAGAAAGTTACAGGAAAAAAGTAACAGAAAAAGTAACATATTTTGCTAGGAAAAAAGCAATGTAAAAAGCAAAAGTAAACAAAAAGCGAAAGTAAATTTTTTTTAGGAAAAACCTCACATTTATTGTTAAGTTGCAAAAATGTTTTCCATTACTTTATATCCTGTTACGTTTTTTATTTACTCTTACCTTTTTCCGTTGCAGAAATAGTGCAGGTGTGTTCATCAGTAACTGTTATCGTGTATGTCCTTGTAGGGGCTGGAGGATGGGACTTCGAACACTCCAATGAGTGTGAAAGAAAGGGCACGACATCTGAACCGCATGGAGAGTCAGACAGACCTGCAGAGGACACCTACAACAACGAAAACACCAAATGACTCTAAGGTACGTCACTTATTTCTTGTCTACAACAGCGAAAACACCAAAGGACTTTAAGGTACGTCACTTGTTTCTTGCCTACAACAGCGAAAACATCAAAGGACTTTAAGGTCCGTCACTTGTTTCTTGCCTACAACAGCGAAAACACCAAAGGACTTTAAGGTATGTCACTTGTTTCTTGCCTACAACAGCGAAAACATCAAAGGACTTTAAGGTCCGTCACTTGTTTCTTGCCTACAACAGTGAAAACACCAAAGGACTTTAAAGTACGTCACTTATTTCTTGCTTCCTCTACTTTATTGGGGTTGGGGTGTACAACATGCGGGGTGATGAGAGACTGATGGTGGAATTGTGAGAAGAAATTGGGTTGAAGAAACTTTTGAAAATGGCCAAGGAGGCTGTGATGGTTATTTACAGGTTACTTACAGTAGCTGCCATGCCTACAACAAGTTATTTACAGGCTACTTACAGTAGCTGCCATGCCTACAACAAGTTATTTACAGGCTACTTACAGTAGCTGCCATGCCTACAACAAGTTATTTACAGGTTACTTACAGTAGCTGCCATGCCTACAACAAGTTATTTACAGGCTACTTACAGTAGCTGCCATGCCTAAAACAAGTTATGCCTTAATTGGAGTCTCCGTGAGCATTTATTTCTGTTATTTATAATTATAATTTTTAAAGCGTTATGTATACTAATTGGTAAAAATAAGAGTCTTGAGTCTGATGGCCACAGTGGAACTAATGGAAGGATGGATGGTGGAAGCTTGGCAAAGAGAAAGTAGAACCCTGTAGAAGCAGGAAAGGAATGTCAAAAATATGAAGAAGATATTATAGAGGGAAATTGGTGCGGCAGACTAAAGATATATTTTCTAGATTGGCACATATATTCTTAACAGTTGCAGGCCTGTCATCAGTGGTTTAAAAAGGGAGGTCCAAACGTATACAATCAACAGTGTTTCTGGGATGATTTCTAAAAACATTTACAGTTAAACAGAGTTTGCTCAAACAGGGGGGTTCGTTTGAACCCCCCCCCTCCCGGGGAATGACAAGAGTTTAAGTTGAAGCCGAAATTTTATTGTTGTTCTGGGGTGACTTCACAATAAAACCTAAACTGAAACGTAAGAGAAATGTGGGAATTGTCAAAACATTTGTGAGCGCTAAATTTATATGATTCATAATAGAGGGAACTATTTGTAGATCTAAAGAAGCGTTTGATACTGTTAACTGGTCATGATATATTTGCTATTTTTTATGGTATTCATGGTATTGCACACATACATGGATTTTAAGTTACTAAGCAATTAGAAGTCAGTACATTCAGTAAAACAATTGTGATTCTGAAGTACTCACTGTATCTTGTGGTGTTCCACAAGGTTCTATTTTAGGACCAAAGTTTTGTTTATTTTGTACATCAATGATATTTGTAATGTTTCAAAAATAAAAAAAATTATTTTATTTGCAGACGCTAATAACATTTTCAGCTGTGATAGTAATTGAAATGAACTTCTCCAGTTGACAAATGGTGAGTTGTATAAACTACACACATGGTTTGCAGTAAACCGGTTATCTCTCAATGTGTCGAAAACAAATTATATGATTTTTGCAAAACGTGGTGTGAAGACACATATCTCTTTAAAGATAAACAATGAAGAAATCAACACAGTTGAGGTGTCTTGATTGACGCCAAGTTAACATGGAAGAATCATCTTAACTGTTGTTAAGTGTTGCGCCATTATGTACAGAGCCAACTTTGTGATTTATAAACGTGGCATGCTTATTTTATACAACTCGTTTTGTCTTACATTATGTACTGTACTGAAATATGGGGCAACACATGTGCAACTAATGTCAATTGTTTAGTCTTGTTACAAAACATTTTGTACGGTTACTTAGTGGTGCTAAGAGGTTGGACCACACATCTTGGCTATTTTGTAACCTTCATATTCTCAAAGTGCTGTTGAAAACTGCTGTTATCGTGTACAAGGCATATAATAATTCATTGCCAATGATTATACAAAAGCTGTTCACTCTGTATGACTCTGTCTGTTCCATTTTTAAAGAAAAATTTGCACGTACCAATCTAAAAAGTATGTGTATATCGGTTAAAATTATAAAGCTATGGAATTCACATGATGGTTCTTTAATGTGCGGTCGAAGTGTTCATTATTTTAAAAACAAATATACAGATGACATACTAAAGAGTTATGTAGTAAATGTTTAAAAGTTTTTTGGTGGGGAAAGGCAATTTATTGTACCATTACTTTTAACATAATTTTAATGATGTTGGTCTTCATCAGTTTGGTTGTTGACAGGTTAGGATAAATATCTAGTTAAAACATTCTCATTACACTAGTCACGTACATATGCATAATCGATGTTGTAACTTATGCATGTTACTGTATATATACTATCACTATGTCTTATCATAATGTTGTAACTTATGCATGCTACTGTATATATACTATCACTATGTCTTATCATAATGCATTGCAGTAGGGCAAGTATTATGAGTAATACACTTCCTTCTTGCCTTTTTTCAACATTTTATAATATGACATTACTAACTCTATTGTAATTTTCTACTTTGTTTGTTTGTGTAGAAATAAACTTTATTCATTCATAATAATTAATAATAACAAGATTGAATGACAGGTGTGGTTATGAAGTGTACCAAATGACTCCAGATTCTGAACCGTTGCTGAGGCAGAATGCCAATAAAACATGGAAATAATTGGTAATCATTGATACATTACTTCAGAACACCAATTAAAACACAAAAATCTTATACAGTCATGCATAAATTAATTCACAGAATACTCCATTTTGCTGTGGCACATAATTGTTTCATGTTCCACGGCAAAGCCCGGTTATAATGTACCGTTCTCCTAACATACTTGTCTGCAGTGCAACATTCACACCCGCCAATGAGTGAAAGAAACACTTGACAGAGGTCCTTAACAATGATTGTCTGCCTACTGATCACATCTTTTGTGGCAGCTGTCCAGAGACTCTGTCACAATGCAGGTGTTGATTTGATGAGACCCAGCCATCAACAGAGGCCTTGTCCCACAGATTGTCTGTGCATATGTTCAACTCATTATACTGTGCTGTGCCAATATCGCTCATGCACGCATCATTAAACACTGAACAGTAGGTTTGACCATGTCAGGTGGACGGTGCCGTTGGCGGCGCATCTAGGTGGTGGCAGTAGCTTGCGCCGCCGAGAATCTTCCTAAGTGGTGCCTGGCACCACAAGACAAAGGCAGACTGAAGACAGTCATAAAGGACTCTCATCAGATGGTCGATTAGTAGTCGGCGCCATTCAGTGCTGTTGTGGTTCCCCTAAAACACATAAGTGCGTCTCGCAGACGCCGTGCCCTGTTGGAACAATGAAGGGGGCGGATTCGTCACCTGGGGCGAGATGCTCCTGTCTCGTGCTCCTCTCATGTCGCATTGTCTCACAAAATTTGTCGTGATTGGTGTTTGCCATCAGAAACATCTCGGGAGAAGAATTGTGACTCTGGTCGGTTATGGTGTGGGGTGGACAATGAGGGTATGAGAGGGGTACAAGAGGGGTGAGGAAGTGGTCTGATCTGAGAGAAGACACAATTGAGCATTGATGTTGGAATTAATTTGTTTCTCAGTTCATTTTGCTGTATTGTACTGATGTGGTTCGTCATGTGTCTGTCACCTGTATGTCACCTTCTGTCACCTGTCTGTCATACATATATATATATATATATATATATATATATATATATGTATATGTATATGTATATGTATATGTGTATATGTGTATATGTATATATGTATATATGTATATGTATATGTATATATATATATATATATATATATATATATATATATATATATATATATATATATATATATACATATATATATGTGTGTGGAAGTGGAACTCCCTAGTTAGATATAAAAAAAAATACATTGTTTCACCAGTGGCATGCAATAAGATGTCATTTGTAATAAGATGTCATTTGCACACACCCTTCATCCTGGTGCAATGTTTTACAGTATTGTAGTAATGTTAAATTTGAAAAATAAAGCAAATAAAGTTCACAATTTACACTTGTTTTATCTGATTTATAAAATGGAGTGGTTTAAAAAAAAATTTGCTAAACACATTCAGAATAAATAAATTGGTTCTCTCTTTACTCTCGTGTATGTGACTAAAAAAACAAACCCTGGTAACAATGGGTGCCTAGATGCGACACAGGTACCTGGATGTGACATGGGTACTTGGAGGTGACATGGGTGCCTAGAGGTGCGTGGTAACCTGGTGGTGACACGGGTGTGTCTGGGTGACACTGGTGCCTTGGGGTGACATTGTGCCTGAGGGTGACATGGTGCCTGGGGATGACACAGGTGCCTAGATGTGACATGGGTGCTCAGGGTGAAACGGGTGCCTGGATATGACATGGGTACCTGTGACATGGGTGCAGACATGGGAAACTTTCTTTTCTGGTCAGATATGGTTCTTGATACCCACTGTTTTGATGATTTCAGACAACTGAGAGACGGACAGAAGAGAAGGACGAGTCTCAGACCAGTGGAAGTGTGTCGGTATGTGTGTTGTAAAATATGTTAATACCATTTTGTACCAGATAGATGCACCATATTTATTGTGCTGCTAAATGGTTGGTTTAGTGGGAAATACTTTAATACTTCTCATAGCGATAGTTTAGACTACTTTTCATTAAAGTGATTTTTAATGAAGTTCAACGTGAATGCGTACAAATACAGTATACAAGTTTCTTTTAAGTGAAATATTTATTTTGAAAATGTGTGGAGAAATTTGCATAATTTTCACAAAAGTGCAAATGTGGTTAACTATCAACATTGATAAAGCTTTCAGAGATATGCTAGTTCAGATACCAATGTGAACAGATGTTACTGCTCCTGATTGGTATTAACATGTACAGATGTTACTGCTCCTGATTGGTATTAACATGTACAGATGTTACTGCTCCTGGTTGGTATAAAACAAAATAAAGGACCTTTAAGAAAATTAGCTGAATCATCAATTTTCTATTTTTAACTTCTTCGTAGCTAGTGAACCTACCCACTAACTTACTGTTGAAAGAAAGCGTTTCAGCGTCGCAGTCTTAATGAAATCATCCTGGATGTCTACTTGTCTGTATACAAATTAATTGATCAAGAAAAGTTGGATTTAAGAAATCACTGGGTTTTGGTGGGTTTTTTTTTTAGCTGGAGAGTTTTATGGTCAGACAGGTGAATTCTTTTAGGCTTGCTATAAAAAAGTGACTAGAGAATAATGGGTATTAAGAGGCAGGGTAGCATAGAAAGGGTGAAATGTGTCCGGGTGAGCCTGAAACGTGGGCCATGTGCCCCTTGAAAGAAGTCTACACAGAGGACGTGTAATAATGTGTAATGACAATGATTTGTCATGGTGAGACATGACTTCTATACAAGTCACCTTTTTGGTTTCTGTGCCTTCGGTTAAGTCCTGTTATCAGTGCATCACATATGGTCATGTAATTTCGAATACGGCCGACGTCTTGAAACGTGTTTCTGGTCGGAAATGTCAAATCTGTGACATTTTTAGACGATGATTAATTGTAACGGGCCGATGATGCCAGCCAGCGATAAAGGTTCGTTGTGAGACGTTTCAAACTTTGTTCATATGTAGCATTTTATGTCTTCCTTTTCGACCGCTGTCTGTCTTGCTGCGCCAACAACGACTATTAACTGGCTTCGAGGGCGGTGAAAAGACTGTGGCCATTGTCGCCGTTTGTCAGCATAAGTGGTTTTGAGTTGTGACCAGAATGAAGTGTGTCACACGAATTAGATAGCGGTCCGATAAGATGGTCGTCCTGGATGGTTGTGTTGGAATGACTGATGTTTTAGCTGAATGGCGAAGGCGTTTGCCTCGCATTGAGAGTGTCTTGGGCTCGGGGTTTGTCACCCATTGAGCGCTGAGTCATTATTTTGCTGTTTCTTTGTGGTTGATTATGTTGACACAGGACATGAGCAAAGTTATGATTCACTTTTGCTGTGGTGTCATAATCATCCTGCTCTAAAAAAAAAATTTTATTTCATAATTTATTAATTGGGCTGGGGATTATTTTGCTTTTTTTTCATAGAGATTTTTCAGACATGTTCACTTCTCAGGATTTGAAAAGGCAACTATGAAAACAAATGAAAGACACTGCAGATATTTTAACAAAAACAAAGAATTTACTAAGCACATAATAATAATAATTATCTTCCAAAGTGGATTTGAATATTTGTAGATATCATAGCTCTAATGATATTAAGTTTCTGTACACTTTCGTGCACTCATGTGTGAAACTGAAAACGGAGGTACTTTTGGTGTTGGTTAAAGAACAGGTCTGGCATCCACATTGTCAATGGATGTCATGTTGTGTCAAACTGTCAGCATTTGTCAAGTATGTTTTCCTGACATCTGGACATCGTCACAACCTTGTCAGCAATGGGTGACAGAGAAAAGACACCCCAACATCTTGTTCTCTTTAGATGGGCGGGGCCTCGGTTTTGTTGCGCTTGAGGTGTGGTCAGATTTGATTGTCTCTCGCCATGTCTGCCTGCCAGTCTATCGATGTGCCCCAACAAAGGTATCGGGGGCATGGGGGTGATTTGTACATGTTTCCCACGCTGTGTCTACAGTTGCCATTAAGACTGATTGCAATTTTATTCGTCAGATTTTTTTGTTTATGGCCGTGCATTGTTGGTAGCGCAGCTTTGATATTTTGTCTTTCTAATTCATCCTTTTGTAAGCTTCTAAAAATACTTTTCATCGGGTGGCCTGGTAACTTTTACATTTCACCAGGGAGTTACCCCATCTTGTGACAAGCCACCGACACGGCTAACATTTTTAACCTCTGAAAATAACTGCTGTTATCTTGGTGTCCTTAGTTTGTTCATCTGAGTAACATTGAACAGATTTCAGACATTGAGAATTTAAATTTTTTTTAAATCCAAGCCTGATATAATGTCTTGTCAGCAAAAACTGTCTGGGTCTTGGAAACAACAAAGTTGATATTTTCATTGCACGGGAAGTTCTTGTGACTAAAATAATTTGCATTTGAATGCCCATGCTTGACTGTTATTTCATATTGCATCTGCATAAGCTTTATTCTATGAATGTGGTATTAGCATGAAATATATTAGATGACCAGAATTCAAACATTTCATTACATCAGTGCCATGTATTAAAATCTCATTTGCACACATTCTTCATTATGGTCCAATTTTTGAAACTATTGTAATTTTTTGCCTATTTAAATTTTAAAAATAAAAAAGCATAATCATACTATCAGCTATTTTGGATCTGATTTATAAAAGAAACATTTGGTACATTTATTGCAGATGAAACCAATGTTTTAATTGTCATCATAATTTAACAGATTCTGAACTATGTTGTTTTCTTTAAAATGCAGCAGTTATGAATAATGATGTTATTTATTATTGCATTATAATAATTATTTTGGTGATGGAATCAGTAGTAGAACATTATCGGAGTGTAGTTCCTTTGTGTCTAGAGAAGACAAAACGTGTTCTTGCCTTCTCACCTAATGTGTGTCCTCTGTCTCAAGCTGGACAGCACGGAACGGCAATGGCTAGTGCTGGCGGCTACTGCTGACTACCATCCCATGGCCAAGATACTTCTGACCAACAGTCAACTGATCAAACACAAGGTAGGCTTCATACACAACCACAAACTGTCCATGTTGGCTTTCAAGGTGCTGGTGTCCACGATTGTAGAATGTTCTTGCTTTGACAATCCAGGTTTTGGCGTACTTTTAGTTTTGGCCTACTGTTAGTTTTGGCATACTGTTTGTTTTGGCGTACTGTTAGTTTGGGCGTACTGTTAGTTTGGGCGTACTGTTAGTCTGGGGGGAGAAGCAAGAAATTCTGGTGTATCAAATAAATCTTGGGACTAATTTTTTATATTTTAATACTTTAATTTTTTGCTAATTCTGAAAAGTTGATAAGTGAAACTGTTAAAACTTAACAATGTGTGTAAAGGGATTGCATTTTCACGAACTTAGTCATTATGACATCTAATTGCAAACAATAATGATAATTTAACTTTCTGAACCTGATTCAATGCCACATTGGGGAATTGGGCTGACACACTTTCTGTGTGTAAACAAACCATATGTAAACAGATCATATGTAAACAAACCTTATATAAACAAACCATATGTCAGCAAACCCAATAATTGAGGCTTTACTTGCATCTTTACATTGCCAAGACTAGCAGCAACGCACAGCGAGGTTGCAAAATTAATTTCACTGTCTCTCATTTTACTGATGGTGTGAAAATAGAAACAGCATGCCAGGTAGACTGTCATTTTAGGAAAATTGGGAAATAATTTTGCATTGCCTCTGCAATGCTAATTTCTTATTTTTCTAGTTCAGAACATTGTTGATTCAGGCTGAATGCTAATGTTTGTTTTGTTTATTTTATGTTCTCTTAACAGGTTTCGGGTTCAGGACAATCTGGTTTCACATTGTAAATAACGTTGTGATAATTTATGTGTGACCTTTACAAGCAATTGCTTTCTGCAGTTTAACTTGTTCGAACTTGTCACAATCGTCACCGTGACATGACGGGGAAGATAAGTGGCTTTGGTCAACACAGTTGGCAACTTTGATGTTGTCATGTTCACTAAATTCTTCCCACCAATGAGAAATGAGAAAGATCAGAACAGTTCCAAAGAGTCGGGTACGAGAGACAATAACTGATGTTATTTTCTCGGTGGAAACATGATTTCTGGAGGTTTATGTGAAAAGACCAGTGACAGATTGTTAAATTATGTATACCCTTTGTTGAAAGTAGCTGGTATGTTTTGTATGGAGCTGTGTAAACGTTCAGATGAAAGTTATATTTCTTGCTCCGTTTGTCAGCAATTCGCAGTAACATGCAATCATTTCAGCCTGGTAGATTGGGCCGTTTTTGTTGTCTGATTTTTATGAAGTCGCAAACGACCGCGTGGTCATGTTTGACACACAACCTTCGTTTGTTACCCACGTCTGAGGGTGCTATATTTTGTCATCAAGACCAATGCCGGTTTTTTTCAACCAAAAGTCCATTCCACCGTTCAGCAGAAAAGATGTTTGTTACTGTAGACTTATTTATAGGTGTGTTTTTGAAGAGGCCGCGCTCTTGTCTGGTCGAATTTCTCTTCTTGCTACGTGAATAATAAAAGACATTAACACAGGTGCACGGACATCACACATCCCCATTTAGATACACGGCCATGTACAAGTACATGTGTCATCCCTGGTCAGATCCCGCATGTCTTTGTGAATGGAGAAAGAGCATGTTCACCAACGCCCTGTTGTTACTGTGATGTTCACTAACAAGCTATTTTTTATTGCAACAAAATGAAGTACACATTCATGTATACATTTACAGCACATTACTTTTGTTTCTGAAACTCGACAAGTTGCTAGCAATACGATTAGCAATTTGTTTTATTTCTAGTTCTGAAAATGAAGTATTTTATTATTTTATTAAAATAACGAACACCTGTATTTCCGTTAATATGCAACACCTCCAGTGTATTTTATTACTTTCTTTGTTACTACAGCCATTATATTTAATTTGATATCCTTGATAGAATGTAATACAGGGGCTGTATTAATAGCTTGTGAACACGTGTTTGTCATCAAATATCCTGTGTGCATCTTTCGTTAATCAAGTACTTTATTAATCAAGTGCTGCATTGCCTTAATTCTTAAACAACCATATTGGGTGTAATTTGTCTGACTTATTTTATTTCTTGTCCTCAGTAACAAATGCACAATATTTTATGCAGGATAACACATTCTGTGTCTTGTCTTCATTAACATATTTAACTTACTATCATGACACTTCAGTTCCAGTCATCAAAATTACCTCCATTTTTACACTGCATGCTGGGAAGACCAATTCAGTTATTTAATTTGTCCTTTATCTGATGCGGGATCTTGGTCCTGCAGGGCACTTTCCCTGTTGTTCCCCTTAATCAACAATACGTTCTGCAGCGCCTCGTTTGTCATTGTCACAGATGGCGCCAGTAGTCATTCCCATTCCTCGCTAGACCCACCATGGCATCCTGCACAGATAAGGCACTCCATAACCATGTGTGGCTTTTCCAGCTGATTACTGCTACATACACAGTTGGTTGTCACCCTTTTTTAAGGGTCACAGTCTTGTGGTGTGGTGGCAGAGTTGCTGCACTGGGTGTTTATGCATTCTGGTTCATTGCCTATGATGAGACCTGTTTGGATATGCAAACCGGCTGTCAACATGCAACATGCATTTATCATAAGTTAAAGAGCAAGTGGAAAAAAATGAATCGATTTTAACATTTTTACCAGTGCATTGTGACATCGCCGTAGGTGGTTATGAATCGTAGAACTCGGTTGTAAGGAAATCATGTTGCTCGTCAAATTACAATCTATGCGTCATTTTGGGTCTAGTCGGAAAAACGTCTCAGTACCTCCCAATAAATTGCAGGTTTCTGTAAAGTGGACTTCAGAAATGACATGAGTCATTTAAATCATTCTTTCGAAGGCAGCGACTAGCTGTCATTGGCCCTTAAGTGTTGTGATCTCACAAGAGAAGCCTGTAACTTTGTCTTGTTTGTGTCTAGCCGAATAATGTAGGACTACGTTATCATTCGTTGGCTGGGAAAGTCAGTCTTGAATAGGTGGCACGTTGGGGTTACTGCATTCTCCGTAACTTTATATGCATTAATGATTATGTCTAGTCTGTATCTGTCTAAATATATACAGTCCTATACAAATGTGATCTTTCATCTTGTTATTATCATACTTGTGTGTGCATGCGTGAATGAATAATTTTTCCACTCTCTGTTCTTTAAAGGGAATTGACTTGAGGGTTGGTGATTTCTTGGGAGAAAGTGGTTTGGATTTTTGCGGAATTTGGGGGTCTCTTAATCTGATCATTTAAGTTTTCCTGTACTCTCTGTCCCAGAAACAGGACATTTCATCAAGTGAGTACTCTGAAACATTCCGATTTCTTTAAGACTCTAATAAGAGATGCACAATCAATTATTTCCAAAATATTCTCCATTGTTAAGAGATATTTATTTATAAACCATAGACGAATATTATATATATTTTTTATTAATAAAGCATTATGCACAGTTCACCAGAGTGAGTGTTTGATTGCACATTTTCAAAACGAAAACACCCCCAGTGACCTGTGTAGCTACAGGCCTTTAGTTGGATGACAGCATAGTTGGAAAAACACCAGAAATACTCCTGTGTTGTTCACTCAATTGATAAGACAGCGACTGCTTCGAGTGCTCTCTGTCTTCACACTTGGTAAAATACATTTGACTGAAAAAGGTAGTTGAATACCAAGCAATGTTGGGTGGCCAAATTTAACAAGCGGACACATGCAATAAGGTGACAACATAGTGTCCTAAAATGATCAAGTAGACAAAAAGGTATGTAGGAAAAAGCTGTGGATCGCTAAAGATGTACTGGCTAAAACTGGGGGTGCCAAAAAGGTAGCATATGATCAAAAATAGGGTGTTGCCATGACTATTTGGTGGCAGAAGATTGTGGGTGGCCAAATATAGTTTATGGAGTGATGCAAAAACAGTTGTGATTTATATTTGCAAAGGGTGGTTTTTGTCATAGGATTGATGCACTTTAAACATGGTATTTGTAAAGGTTGTACCAAAAGTTCCATATGTAGAATTGTATTTCTATAAATTTTGAGTTTTGATAAGTTGGATGGGCTGCTAATTGTAATTGTAAGAAATGCCTGTAGAATTTTGGGCAAATTATTTTAAAAAAGTTGGCATGTTTTTTTTGGGAATACAACCACTGGTTCCTGTTGTCATTTAGAACTTAGTTTTACCAAATATACCCCGAGGCCAAGTTGTTTAGTGTTATCTATTAATGAGAATCAGTCTGCTAATCCTTTGTGGGAAACTGCTAGAAGGAAAGAATTGGGCAGAAGTTCCCTGCAGCCTTTGGAGGTAATTATGTTGTTATAGGTTGTTAGGAATGGTAGATTCTGAGATCCGTTTGTTTGAATGAGCTGACAGGATTAGTCCGTTGTGTGGACGTTTAAGTACTTAGGATGCTATCTTCGTCAGACACCTTTATTGTAATTCTCTTGCTAGTTTTCCTGCTGGGTTTGAACTGACAGTGACTTCCAGGTTGTGTTACTGAATAAACCCAAAAAAGGATTTGTTTCTAAAACTATTGAGTTAAATAATATTGTATGCACCATTCACTTATGAATTATAATTATGCATTTGATAAGAGTTGTAAAATACACTACAAACTAGCTGAAAATCTTTTATTTGTTGTTTTAAAATGCTTCCCCTGAATTTTCCCCAGTTAATAGCTTATTGCATGTCAAATTAATCATAACTCAGATCAAATGTAATACTATATTTATCTAAATTGTACCGTTACAAATGGATATTTAAAATTAGATTTTTATGTTGTATATTTTGCATCTGTGCCTTTTTGCAACAGTTTGGTATATACATATTTTACATCTAGGCACTGCAAAAATAGTTCTCACAGCTACTTTTAGTATGCTGTTTCCCAGTGACCAGTGACTGGTTTGTTTCATAAAAACAAGTATAGTTTAGAAAGTGCACTCAACATATTTAACAATCAAACACTCCAGTCAAGACAAACAGTTATTTTTCTCACACATAATTAATAACAGGCGGCTACAAAACAATGTTGTGTGATAACGATGTGTGCGGAACGCTGTTTATGAATGGGACTTGAAGCAAACCCACCCACTCTAGCTAAACACTCAACCAGATAAGTTAATCGCAACAGAAACATGTGGCTCCACCTGTAATTTCGTTAATTCGTTGCACCAAACATATCGAAGGGTGACCCTGTTTTTTGTCGCTCCGCCAATTGTAATTTAGCTGCTTTGTTTTGTTGGTTTTGATTAGAATTAATTTTAATCGGGTTCCACTTAGAGCCAGGAGATGTTATTTATGGAACTGTGTACTTTATGAACTCCAAGGTGGCGCATATTTTCGATGAATTAGGAGGAGCACCTTAGAAGGTTCAAGGACATATAGTAATTGTTGGCTGAACATTGTTTCACTCGCAATCAAAGAAATATTTGAATTTATTTTACCTCTAAATAAATACGGTTTCAAATAGTGCAGGAAACCAGAAAGTCATTTCCAGTAATACGTGGATCATTAGTATAATTAAGAAATAGATCACAAGAGTTAAATACTGGATATAGATTTTTTTAATCGTGATGGTGAACAATGTTTATAAGAGCATATACAACAACAAGTCGGTAACAGTAATGACTAAGCATTTTCTTATTGTCAATAACATGTCAACAATTTGTTGTTGTTGTTGTTGTTATTTTTGACATGGTAAAGTAAATGTGTTGTTTTAAGGGACAGGCAAATACTACACAATAATACACATATCTAATATAATTATGTCAGTTGAAGCATATGAAGATTAATTGAATTAATTAAATGTGATAATTATTTGTTTTACAAAATGGGAACAATCAGTTTGTCATGTTATTTTGTAGAACTAGATAATTACAAATTATGACAGTAGGTCCTATAACTGCTGTTACACAACCTGTCCTAGGGTTGCTATGTAAGACCCTAGAATAGCTAATGACCACAGCCATGCTGACCCACCACAACAAAAGATCCCCCTGTCTACTGTAAATCATAAAAGAACTGCACTTTGTAGTGATTCAATCTTTGTAGTGTACACCATATTTTCACACAATAAGTCTTATAATCCCCTGAAAGCTGGTGCTTCATGCTATGTGTGAGTATAAGACATAAATCACCTCCTCTCATAGCAATCAAATTACAACAAGGCAATATCCCATAAATTCTTCCCCTGTTCCTGTTTGATTGTCCCTGCGTCCACCTTAGAGGATCCATATGGCACCCAGAAGCTAACATCTTGACCCGGCGCTGACACTGCCTAATGTCGCTGTCCAGATGCGGCGCTATTGTCGTGAATTATCTAGTGGCGTTGCTCGTAAAACTGCACGACACTGCTTCGATGCTCAAAAGGCCAGAAAATTAGACCACACATTTGTCTAAGTGTCTCGCTCAAAATGTTTTCCTTGTAATCTGCGACGAGGGCTGGCATTGTCTCGCCGATTCTGTCCCTCCTTGCTTGACAAACGTTCGGTTCGTTTGCAGCAAGCGCTACTATTGCCAACGGTAATCAAATACACATGGTGGCAGCACTATTGATGAATGCCGTGGTTAACATAATTAATTGTTCGGGCCAGCTAGGAGGCAGTATTTGATTGGGCGTTGAAAGGCATGTGATTAGATAATGGGGCTTTGTACTTAGGAATGATATACTAGCTGTGTGTAGCAGCTGGTAGTGTCTGTGCTGTATGTAGCTGTATGTAGCTGTATGTAGCTGTATGTAGCTGTATGTAGCAGCTGGTAGTGTCTGTGCTGTATGTAGCTGTATGTAGCTGTATGTAGCAGCTGGCAGTGTATGTGCTGTATGTAGCTGTATGTAGCTGTGTGTAGCTGTGTGTAGCAGCTGGTAGTGTATGTGCTGTATGTAGCTGTATGTAGCTGTATGTAGCTGTATGTAGCTGTATGTAGCTGTATGTAGCTGTATGTAGCAGCTGGCAGTGTCTGTGCTGTATGTAACTGTATGTAGCAGTGTGTAGCTGTGTGTAGCTGTGTGTAGCTGTGTGTAGCTCTGTGTAGCTCTGTGTAGCTCTGTGTAGCAGCTGGCAGTGTCTGTGCTGTATGTAGCTGTATGTAGCTGTATGTAGCTGTGTGTAGCTGTATGTAGCAGCTGGCAGTGTCTGTGCTGTATGTAGCTGTATGTAGCAGCTGGCAGTGTCTGTGCTGTATGTAGCTGTATGTAGCTGTATGTAGCTGTATGTAGCTGTATGTAGCTGTGTGTAGCTGTGTGTAGCTGTGTGTAGCAGCTGGCAGTGTCTGCTGTATGTAGCTGTATGTAGCTGTATGTAGCTGTGTGTAGCAGCTGGCAGTGTCTGTGCTGTATGTAGCTGTATGTAGCTGTGTGTAGCTGTGTGTAGCTGTGTATAGCAGCTGGCAGTGTCTGTGCTGTAGTCTCGCAGCTTTCAGTAGTATTTATAATTCAATTATGGTCATAACAATTTTTATAAGGTAAAAGTGATTTTTTTAAATGTCTTTGTTTTCCAGTTTTCAAAAGTGATATGATATAATATATATATATATATATATATATATATATATATATATATATATATATATATATATACGCACACTAATAATAATAATGACTAACAATGTTAATTATTTTAAATTTAAGTGAGATAAATAAAAAAATAAGAATACACGTTTTGATATAAATCTATTACTAATCAAAATGATAAACATATGCAGGTTTAATTTTATTAATAAACATGTATAAATATGTCTCTGAATGGTCTGCATTGTGGGTTGTTAGACATGCCAATGTCTGGTTTGACCATTGGTCAGTCTGTGTTTAGATGCTGTGGCTAGTTATCACCAAGTAAACAGAGAGTGATGGAATGATTGACAGCTGTGTAGACATGTGCTCATAATTGAGTCTGATCACTCAGAATAACATTGATTAATCTGGGCCAGTTGTCTGGGAGAGAACATGGAGGAGGCTTATTAATCCATTACTCTATTTAATCAAACATATAATATATATAATAATATATATTTTGTTGACACATTTAACCTATTTTAAGCTTATTTAAAACTTATTTTGAGCTTTTTAAAACTTATTTGATACTTATTTTAAGCTTATTTTAAATTTATTTGACATTTTTGACACTGGTAGCACCTTTCAGCAGGTTTTCACCCAGACACATGGCACGTTATAAATGTCTACAATTAAGACATGGTACAAATTCAATAAAGTAAGTTGTGTGTGTCCCTTCTACTGAACATTTAGGAACATAGCGAGTCTGTGTTTCTTACAGAGAAAGAGTTGCTGGTGTTAGTTGTCAGCCTTGCATGTAGCCAGGGTTCTACCTGTCCTACATCTTGCCATGTGTAAGACATGCATCTCTCTCCCCACAGCTGGCAGCTAGGCACAAGGCTTTCTTGAAGACACACCTATAACTGTTTACCCCCAATGGCCCATCAAAGGGCAGAGGAACAAAGTCCTCCCCTGCCTCCCTCTGATCCCCCATATGTCTGCCCCTTTCAGATGGTCCAGTTGATGAAAGCTCCTGACCACTCACTCACTCCTGTAATGGACATCAGCTTTGGCAGGAGTCTATGTTATCAGCACCCTGGCAGACAGACTGACCAGGACGCCAGATGCCAGACAAACATACTGCCCCATTCGCCCTGCTTGCCCGCCCCAGGGAGATACTTAACTGTTGCAAGGCACCAGTAATTGGCCTCATCATCTCCTATAATTGAGCACAGCTTTTTGGCCATTAGCAATTAAATCTGCATTGTCCTTGTGGAGAAACAAATGGATTGCTACTCAGGAGGGTGAGGGGCCATTATTGTCATTACTGTAAGGGTAGCTGGCCATTTGTCTGTTTGGGGCAGGGCTGAGGGAGGGTCTGGGAGTTAACTAGGATGAAGTCAGTAAGTGGAGGTGTGCCACTGAGTTGGTGCAGGAGTCAGTGGAATAGCTGGTATGTCAGACTCACTGTAGCTGCATGACAGTTGGTACATGGAGACTTGTTCCTGTTTCTTGTTGGCTCATTGACGTGACCAAGTTCTTGCCTGTACCAACCAGTCTTGTCAGAATGTCACATCAAGCTGTCATTCTTTGTTCACTCTCAGGGTGGCCCCTTCACAGTCCACAGCTTAACAGCTCCGCTTTTATACCCATTTTTATTTTCCAAACCTTGAACATAGAATTTTGGGCAGACATGAAAACTCTGTTAAACAACCCAAAGGATGGAAGAAAACAAGTAATTGTTACGGTTTAGGCACTAATAAGCCATATTGAGCTTGATAGAGGATGCATATTTTATATATATATATATATATATATATATATATATATATATATATATATATATATATATATATATATATATATATATATACATACGTACATATACACATACATACATACATACATATACACATACATATGTATATATACATATATATATATATATATATATATATATATATATATATATATATATATATATATATATATATATATACGTACATATACACATACATTCTTGGTGAGAATTGAAGGGGTCATAACCGACCTTAGATTTAATATGACATCACTTGTTACCTGCCCAACATGACCACAACTGTAGCCTTAATGTAACACTGGTGTGCTAAACAGTTAAATGCTGGTGTGGGACGTAACCATTAGTTCTCCCCAGTGATCAGGGAAAAGGGATCAACAGAGGGGTGAAGGTGTATTAAGCTGCTTACACAACTCAACCCCATTAGGGGAGGTTATAATTCATGTTCTGTACATTCCCAAGGATTCTGACATTTGGGGGCATCTCAGAAGTTATAATATTGACAAAAGCATAGGTACAATAACAAGGGCAAAATAAATGCCCACACACCCTTTTTTTGTGGCATTTTGGGATCAGACCAGTGGGTCTGGGTGGGGTTGACTAAAAAAAATTATTTTATTTAAATTTGCAGCATTATGTTATTGCAGATTTGTCAAACATTTCTGGGAGTTTCATCACACAGAAAAATGCCAAAACAATTACACAACTAAACAAACCTGACATTTAAGTATTTTTTCAAAGTACAACAGTACAAAAATGACATTCAGATGCCAAACCAAACTGCCAGCATGGCCCTGTGGTCCCCCTTAAGTTGGCACCCCCAGTCAATTCTGTCCAACCCCCATGCCCATGTCTGCCTTGTACCCAGTTGCAGTTTGATTTATAAACTGATTGCTTTACGATCTCCTCATCTGAATAATTCATCAGCATCTTCACTGGCCCTTTGTACCAGTAATAAATTCACCCTGTCTCACTGGGGGAGGGGGCTTTGGAAGTGACTGTGTGTGGGGGAGGTTGGGTAACAAGACACTTTGTGTTAAAAATTTAGTGGCTTATTACAGCAACAAGCAGACAGTGGTCTACACAGGGGCCTGACTTGGTCTTTTCTGGCTGTGAATGTTACTTATTTAGCTTGACCTGAAGTGTTGTTAGGTTATGTTGTCAGGTTATGTTGTCAGGTTATGTTGTCAGGTTATGTTGTCACCATTCACTGTCGGACCAATTACCATGATCGAAAATCCCATGGTCCACTGTCAGACCAAGCTCCATGATCTAGTCATGCATGGTCCACTTTCAAACCAAGCTGCACAATCTAACCATCCATGGTCCACTGTCAGACCCAGCTCCATGATCTAACCATCCATGATCCATTGTCAGACCAAGCTCCATGATCTAACCATCCATTGTTCACTGTCAGACCAAGCTCAGTGATCTAACCATCAATGATCCACTGTCAGACCAAGCTTCATGATCTAACAACCCATGGTCCACTGTCAGACCAAGCTCCATGATGTAACCATCCATGGTCGACTTAGACCAAGCTCCATGATCTAGCCATACATGGTCCACTGTCAGACCAACCTCCTTGATCTAACCATGCACGGTACACTGCCAAACCAAGCTCTATGATCCAGTCAAACCAAGCTCTATGCCAAAACAAGCTGTGTGATCTAGCCATACACTGTCCACCATCAAACCATCCTCCACAATCTAACCACCCTTGATCCACTGTCTGACCATTCTCCATGATCTAACCATCCATGATCAACTGTCAGACCACCATGATCAACTGTCAGACCATCCTCCATGATCTAACCACCCATGATCAACTGTCAGACCATCCTCCATGATCTAGCCACCCATGATCAACTGTCAGACCATCCTCCATGATCTAGCCACCCATGATCAACTGTCAGACCATCCTCCATGATCTAACCACCCATAATCAACTGTCAGACAATCCTCCATGATCTAACCACCCATGATCAACTGTCAGACCATCCCCCATGATCTAACCACCCATGATCAACCGTCATACCATCCTCCATGATCTAGCCACCCATGATCAATTGTCAGACCATCCTCCACGATCTAGCCACCCATGATCAACTGTCAGACCATCCTCCATGATCTAACTCTTTTACAAATCTTTTTTTACTGCTGAAAACTTCCCCAAAACCGAATGTCATATTAAAATGACGAGATCTCCTAGGTGAGAATTATGAAGCCTTATGAAATTAAAAAGTTTTTCCAATGAATAATGCACTGTATACCACAAAATGCATCCACTTTCTTGATCCATTGCAAATAAGCTTTACCTTTAATACCCCAGGGCTCAGACCCCACCACCCACGTTGCTGCCTGCAACACTGCACCAACCATGGTAGGGTGACTGTACATGGTCTAACTCCCAGTCAGATCACTAATTTATGCACCTTAAATTCACCAGAGTGTCGGGGTAAATCTCGAGTTTTGGGCGTCGCCGTAATTTCATGTCGGGGCCCATGTATACATATGTAGGTGCGAGACACGGCACATGTCACATGATTTGTGTCGCGGAGACGAAGCCACTGACAGGTTTTACCTTCGTGACAACAGTTCGACCCTTGCTAACAGTCCGCTACATTTATTGGCTGGCTAATTTAGTGCTGCCATATTTCACGCTGGTAACTATGTGCCACCCCGCCAATAGGCTGGCTGTCAGGGGCGCGATTTATGCACCCCTCTTAAGTGTATCGCCCTGCTGGTGTAGCCGACCAATGTTTTTGTGCGTTTCTGCCTCAGTGCGCGCCACCGAGACGTCCATTGTGTTTCGGTCCCAGCAAATGAGAATCAATTGTAATTATTTTGTTTCACTGGACTTAGCCTACAACTGATCTATGGTTGTTGGTTGTGGTGAGGGGCGAAATTGGATTTTATTGGGGTGCAAACGGCAGAGGGTGGGCATATTGTAGATTTAGGGATAGTTCAGATGGTGTTTTATGTGGGCCTCTGTGGTGGGGGGGGGGTCTGCAGGGGGCCAGGAGGGTGGATCAGGGGACCCCAGGGTACATCAGGGGGCCATTTTGTTCTGCTTACTGTTTTGATGTTTGCCTTTTTTAGTTCCGTTTGGACAAAAGAAAGAACCCACTCGCAGTGTCTTGTGAGGTCTTTATTTTGTCATTGATTAATCTGTGTATTTGACAACCTCTACTTGTCACTTAATCACCCACTTTGTGACTTTGTTTACCATTAGTTTGCTAATGTCTCGTTTCTCGTTTCTTGCCTTTTCATGTTGTCGTCGACGTTGATCTGTTGTAAATAACAACGATGAACTTGTAATACTGACGAATCATCACGGCCAATCACATCGGCTGCAGGACTTCACCTCGGTAAGTTTCAAATTGCCAAGAAATATTTTCATAAAATTGTTTACAGTATTTGTAAACTTAATAATAATAATAGTAAGCTCCTGTGAAGCACTATTTTCCAGGTACATGCAGTAAGGATGGGAAATTTATTAAAAATAATTTTAACACACATAAATTACACATAAAGTAAATATAATAAATAAATAATTAATAAATATACAACATTGGTACTACATTAAGATTTTTGTATATTTCAATTTCAAGTAGGAATAATTAACGTAACTAAGAAAATTATAATAATTGGGTTAACTTTGATAGTCACTGAAAGATCTTTTGATAACCATATAAACTATGATATAGATATATTACATTTATTGTTTTTAGTTATAATATTAAAGTGCCACACACACTTGAACCAGGG
This sequence comes from Lamellibrachia columna, assembly GCA_963662155.1. Lineage (NCBI taxonomy): Eukaryota > Metazoa > Annelida > Polychaeta > Sabellida > Siboglinidae > Lamellibrachia > Lamellibrachia columna. The sequence goes on from OY759267.1 coordinate 46,332,285, forward strand.
TGGAATGTGTAAATGGGAAGTTAGAGATGCATCTTTACTAGTCAGTGAGTGGAGCCAGGTGGGCAGTCTTATCTAATTCCCCTGCTCCAAGCTTTGATGTCTGTCATCCCTTGCTACTATCCCTGTCACCAATACTCCCTTTGTGTCCCCTTGTGGCAGGGAACTGCTCCCTTGTTTGCTTACCTAATCTCTGCCTGCCTTTCATCCCATGTAACCATAATGAGGTTGTGTTTAGGAGGGACTTTAAGCAGAAGGGTGGGAGATAGGTCAGAGATACTGTGGTTGAGTGGGAATCACCAACATAATAGTTGCATGCATGGTGTGTTAGTGGGAATCATGGGCATAATGTTAACATGCATGGTGTGTTACTTGACTGGTATTTACGAGTTCACAGGGGTTGTGAACTCATATTCTTTGACAGTACTAGCGCATTTGACCGCAGCATTATTCATGTACATTTTATTACGTACTATTGATAAGCAATTTTCTGATTATTTGTTCATTTTCTCTCGTACGTATGCTGGACTTGTGGCACGCTGGATCTCGTCACCATTGATGTCTGTCGTAATGGCGTGTGTCAACTTGGAACATGTCATGCTCTTCCCTTGTCACTCTCATGATGATGTCACACAAAAGGGCGTAAGTAATTTAGTCATTTTAGATTTACCATACAGTTATTTTGGATGTTTAATTGAATTTGCTACATCGTATGATGTAAATGACTTTAATTTGTTGTTTTTGTTTGACTGGTGAAATACACTAGAATGTTCTTTAATGTTGAATACGCTGCTTGGTGTGGGAAATCATTATGGTAAATGACATTGTAATTATGCCCCATTTAATCACCAGGTGGTGCAGTGTCCCCGGTGGACTGGTGAGTGACTTGTGAATTACAGTCTTATGATATCAGTAATACGTTATGCTGATCATACGCAATGCAGTACACGTAGAGCTGGAGTTGTCGTGTAATCAAGATCTGTTAGTGGAAATAATTACTTCCTAGTTTATTTGTGCAGTCATGACTTCACACGACATTTCAATTTGCCATATAATTGCCCCAGTTATGAGAAGTGAGCTTAGCCGGTTAATCTCTGTTGAAAAGCTGTTCCTTCATTTGAAGTTTTCCCTCCCACTGCATCTGAGCAGTGGCGTCACCTGGCAGCCATTGTGGGAGCTAATCCTTAAGATAAACACTGTATCATCACTGACAAGCCACACTGGCTTGTACTATGACAAAGCACAAACAGATGGACGGCTGTAATAACGTAGTCGTGTGCCAGAGAATGTCTGACAGAACACATCAACGAGATCATGTCGGATTTAGGTCGGTGCGACAATCGCTTTCATGTTTTTGTCGATGTCCTCTTGCTAAGCCACAGCGGCTGTTGGGGTTGGCGCGGTAATGCACGCATTAATTGTACGCTGTCGGAAAGTTGCAGACTCGTGGGACATGCATGATTTGCATATTTGCACCGTTTACACTTTTCATTTACATTGGCCGATGCGGCTGTTATTGAATATGCAGATTGAGCAGCTAATGACGCGCGATCAGGTTATTGTCCCTGTGCACAGTGTTGTCACATTCGAGGCTGTGGTTGTAGTGTTGTCTTGTCAATGTTATTTCTGTGTGTGCTGTGTGTGATTGATGGGAAGGTGATTATGTGTAAACACAAGATCTCTGGTCACTGTGGTCAGTCAGTAGTGGACCTGCTGAGGAAATGGTTGCCATGGCGAATGAGGGATAAAGCAGTTATTTGCTGCTTATGTCTGATCATTTAGCAGATGGTTTGGACGGGAGATCCACCTCCCTGCTCCAAACACCTCCCCCTGTTCCAGACACACTGCTCCCTACTCCAGACACCCCTCCCTACTCCAGACACCCCTCCCAACTCTAGACACCCTTCCCTACTTAAGACAACCCTTCCTACCGAAGACACCCTTCCCTACTCCATACACTTCCCTACTCCATACAGCCCTCCATGCTCCAGACACCCCTCCATGCTCCAGACACCCTCCCTACTCAAGACACCCCTCCCTACTCCAGACACCCCTCCATGCTCCAGACACCCCTCCCTACTCCAGACACCCCTCCCTACTCCAGACACCCCTCCATGCTCCAGACACCCCTCCCTACTCCAGACACCCCTGCATACTCCAGACCCTCTGTCCTACTCAGGCCCCCGCCTACTCCAGACACTCCTCCCTACTCCAGACACCCCCTGCTCCAGTCACCCCCTACTCCAGTCACCCCCCTTACAACAACCTTATTGAGGCAGCCTTTCACCACACCATGCTATGATAGATGACATTACATGGCTGTCTCAACTGGCGAGGTGGCAAGGGTTAATCTCACACAAAGCACTGATTATGCCATTAATAATGACATCATGATTATGTTGACTTTGCGAGTGTAGCATCGACTGCGATCGGCCCGTGACAACCAGCACGGCGCAATCCCTCAAAGGGCGGTGGTAGACAATGGCTTCAAAGGGCAGTTCGCTGGAGCGGTGCATCGCAGATGTGTGCACCCGAATTAATTTCGTTTATCGCTCTGTGCTAGCACCATCGCCAAATTGAAATATTTCGTTGAAATTGGCGATGAATAATGACGGGTCTTGATGTGCCAGCAGGAAGGGGTGTGTGTCGAGAACACCTGAGTCAACACCTCGCTGACTGGTGCAGGACTCATGTAACATCAGCTGTCTTGTCGGATTCTATCCATGTTTGGCATGTTTCTACAATGTCTGACGTCCTTGATGTCTTCAAGTAGAGCAGCACTGTCAGGCCCAGGTAGTCTTGTGCTAGGCTGTTCATAGCACCCAGAAACATTGCGTCTCCTTCATGCAATGGTCTTCACCAGTCCTTGTTATGCATCTTTCAACACATCTTCCCATGCATCTTCCCACGCATCTTCCCATGCATCTTCCCATGCATCTTCCCATGCATCTTCCTACACCATCTCGGTGTATATTCAGCATTAAATGAAGGTCGGTTTTCTAAGCGAATGACTTCATTGATAAGCCAGTTTACCTGTCCTGATAGATCTGTTGTCTTCCTTGTTAAAATTAATAAATTAATAATTTTTTAATAATATTGAATGTTCATGCTGCTATATTTTATAAAAGGTTTAAGTTTTTGATATATAAAATATATTCAGACACTGTACAACACCCGTTTTGGTGTTACTTTAATTTTGTAAGACGAATTAAAGTGGTTAATAGAAACGAAGACCTACGTAGGCTCTGTTTATATTATGATTCTGGTTTATTGTGTCTTTGCAAATGTTAACACATTAAGGTAGACCAAGAGCGTACAATCTGGGAAACAGAGGTGATGTAACATTGGAATTTATTTCTGTTTTTCCCCTTCTTTCTCTCGATGACGTTCCTTGATGATATGCCTGCTGGTGCATTGCTCCTGGTTCTACGCTGACGCATTGGAACATCTCTGCAGTATGTAAGTACAGTTTTGATTGCATTCCCATCACCATTTGTTAATTATAACATCCACTTTGCACTTCTGGCACAATTGCATGTGCTTGAAGCTTTGATTGACAGCTGTGTCTGATTGACAGCTGTAACTGTTGCAGTGTTTGTGAGCCTCCCACTGGACACATGGGTGCTAATTAATCCCCAGGTCTGATTGAGTTAATTAGGAGGAGCAGCAGTTAGCTTGATTACACTGACAGCCAACTCAACAGTCAGACAGTGTTTGCTATGGAGGTGACTTGGAGCATGCTCTTCCAAGCTCCTGTGTTTACTTGTTTACACATCCATGGTGTGTGTATGGCCTGGCTTGTGTGTTTGTCTGCCAACACATGTGTGAACGTGTGTCTTGGAGACATAATAATGGTCCAGTGGCTGAACAGTCATTAGGCACAATTTAAAAGATTATGTAGTTACGTTGTGATTTGCATTATGGTTCTTCTGTAGCATTCATATTGACATGAACTTCAAATTATACATTGTTTCTGGGGTGTGTGTTTTTTCTAAAATGGTGCAGGTTCTTATATAATAAGACGTTGTATGAGGTTGTGATGTGTTCATTATTTCATTTCCAGTTTGTTTCTCAATCAAAAAACTTGTCAAGGTATTTCATAGGTGATTCCTTCTGAGCAAGTGTATGACATTTTCTCAAGAAAGCATGTTTCTGCATGGTCAAACCTTAATTTAATTGTCCATAAAAACAGTTAAATTTTTTCATATGTTCTTTTGTTGAATATTTAAAAATAATATTACCTAGTCAGTGCTCGACAGTAACTCCATCTTGTGGCAGCCACTGTTACTCAAGAACAGCCCAATTGTGTAACGATGTTTGTGGAAGAATAGGAGTTGTTGTTGATTTGCCGCGGTCGGTGGGGCGACAAAGGCCCAGGTGTGGCAGGCTGCAGAACTCCTGTGTACCCTCCTGGTGGCGACAATGCGCGACAGACAATGGCCACAGCTGTGTTAGTTTAAGTGACAGGTGAACAACGCTCGTGTTGCCAAGGCTGTCTTTGACAGCGGCGAAAATGTCGCGCCACAATGGAAGATTAGTGCGGGACATCACCGCCTCCAGAAAAAGCATGTTAGCGACATCCGTAGCGGCGTCAGACAAGCCATTCACTGATGGTTAAGTCTGTTTGACAACTCGTCTGAAGGGCAGCAACATCGCATTCAGAGAAGCGCCACTGCCTTTGAAGTGGCTGCATCGTTATTAATTAATATATGTGCATAGCTGGCCGGGCTCGAGAGCTCTCAAGGTTACGCTTGAAGCTTGTTCGCCGTCGCCGTTCGGTGATGCGGCCAGATTAAATGGCGTACAGTCATCAGAGGGCGGATCATGCAAATTCTCTTGTCATCTGCTTGAGTCTTGCTAAAGTTACCGGAGTTGGCGCTGTGACGAAATGCATGTTTTGTTGTTCGGTGACATTCCTTGTTGACTTTGTGGATTATAGGTTGCTTTAGTGGAGCCGCTATGCCACAGCAGTGTGTGGTTAGCCTCGATAAATGCTTTCTCTAGTGATGGATAAACCATCAGATATATTTGCCTTTGGTGAAACGCTCGATGCTGATTTTCTTAGACACATCACAGCTAGTGCTGTTTGGGTTATAGTATTAACAGTTGTTTATGGTAATCGCATAATGCACCAGTCTTTATTAATGTTTATGTAGAAGTAGTAGTAGTAGTAGTAGTAGTAGTAGTCGTGATGTTGTTATTGTTTATTTTTGGTGATGCTAGGGAAGACAGGCATGATTTCCATGAGACGATTCACTGGGCGTCTCCGAAAACATGCCATTCTTCATTCATAAAAACGTTTTTTTTGTTTTTGAAAATAAATTTTCACCGGTGACATTACAGCATTTCAGCCATAAAATAAACACATTTTTTGCTGGCCAACTGGAAGTGGTAAATTACTTGACACATAATTACATTGGGATCAGAAAGTTACTTGAATAAACAGAATGCTGGGAACTGTTCAACAATGAACTCCATTTGTTAGAATACTCAGTGATTCTCATCAAGATAATTCTTTCCTTTATTAATTTGTGGAAAAGGTTTGACAGCTGGGGTTGCCCTTTGAGTCAGATGGAGACTAATAATCTGCCCAACATCTCTGCAGTCATCATTGTTTCAAGCACTAGGGGGGGTTTGATTTGTTTGAGATTATTCAGTAGTTGATAAGGAGATCATTGACAAAACAGGACTAACTAAAATTTTATTTGTGTTTTTAAGGCATCTGTTTTGATTACGAAAACATTGATTTTTTCAGCATCACTAGAATGTTTGAAGTTTCATTTTAAAGTCTTGCATCTTTTAAAGAGAAATACAAACACGCTTGGTCGATGAGAAAGTAAATGCAACTAGATTATCACACAGTAGTTTTTGGTGTCATAATTTTCCATGTGTAGTATTGTGTAGTCTATTCCAGTTAATAGCATCTCCTGTCAGCTGGTAAAAATTGTGCTATAGCAGTGTTAGTAAACTAACAGTGTTGATTGGATAAGAAAGTATTAATTTTCACAGAGTGAACATTGGTGCAAATAACTAACTAAATGATATATATAATTGTGAACGTGTGATTAATAATAATATTTAACAACATTTGAATTGTGAACATGTGACTAATATGCCGATCACAGACATTTGTTTTATACAGCCTGTTTTGTTTTATTTAAATAACACAACGATAACTACATTAATAGATGTTGCAGTATTTTGAGCAGATGCTTTTTTGTAATATTTCCTTTAATGGGAAGTCTGTTTATTTGTGAGAAGACCTGAGAAGATTAGTTATTTTTTTGGGGGTTGGTGGGCATAAGACCTGGTGTCACCTGTCAATCAACTTGATTAGTTCTGACAAGTAGACTTATCTGACAACAGGTGTTTAATGGCCCCTGCTACATCCACAAGTCAAAGATGACTTCAGTAGAAACTAATCCGGAACCTCTGGCAGCTGCCAGCCACTTTTTAGCTGTTTATATTGCGTATGATTTCTCTGTATATTTATGGGGTTGAAATAGGAGGCAGCTTGGTTTGGGGTTTGCAGGTATAGAATTACCAGGGCTTGTCAAATTAGGGATGTGGACAAAAAGAGGTAGCCTCAAAGGGAATGCTGTGGGGGGAGTATAGTAGGGGGCGACTATTATTACAACAAAGGTGCAAAATATTGCTGTTACTTAAGGCTGTACTGATGTCAGTGTAGACCCAAACTCTAAAACTTAAAGATAATAAAATGTAATCTGTATATTGTGTGCTTTTTATGAAATGCTTAAGGTTTATTAATTTATATAGCACCAAATTTATATAATGATATTCTTTGGTGTGTGCATAATAAACATTAAAATATTAAAGTATGATGATAGGATATATATATATATATATATAAAATCTAGACAGTTGTGTCACATATCGTGCTATTCACAAATAAATAAAACTGATAACACGATAAAAAGATTATGATATGAAGCAATAATGAAAGTAACAAACTTTAAAGTAAGCATCAAAATATTGAATTTGCTTACATGTAATTTATTTATATATTATCATAAATAATTTATTGTTAGAATTTCACTTATGGTGATGTGTTGTTTGTAGTGTTATGCAAACCATTATACTTATTACCCTGAGTGAGTGAGTGCCAGCAGACTTGTGATTTCTCGTACAAAGACTATCATGAATAATAATTACCAGCTGCCAGACCTGTCTGTCCAGTTGTGTACCATTGACCAACCTTCCCAACATGCCCCTGTGTTTACCTGCCACTGACAGTCCACCCAACTACTGCCACTTTCAGCTGTGAAAACATCCCTTGGCTTCAGCTGGGAGGGAGGTGTTCCTCCCTAACCTGTCATCATTTGATTAGCAAGTATCTGGGAAGGGAGTGTGCCCCTGAGATGGAGGAATGTCTGGGTTTGGAGCATCTGTCCTTCTCTCAAGCTGTCTCACTGATTGAGTCTTATCTGGCATTTAGTGTCAATTTTAGTGATTATGTGACATTGAGGCATCATAACATTTGTGACAATTTTGTTAGTTGTGCATGGTCCCTCTGTCTTAGATTGTTTACCCTCGCAGGAAACAGCCCAACTGTGGATGTCTGTCATCCTATTTTGTATTAAAATAAGATACTTTTCTGATTTCTCTTTATTGTAAATTTCAGGGATAGTTTGATTTGAAAGGATTCATACTGTCATCTTTTAAGCTACAAAGTCTGATTGTTTTATTGTATAGTCATATTATGTAATATAGGCCTATTGTGTAATCATATTATGTAATATAGTGTGTAATCATATTATGTAATATATTGTATAATCATGTTATGTAATATAAGCTATATTTATTCTAACATATTTAATGCAAAAATATGTTAAGGAAAAACACAATTTTTTAATATAGTTTTACTGTTACCTGTTTATGAGTATACACATTGCCATTCAGCATGCATTATAAACATGCCATTTGAGGTAAACATTCAAATTATATTCACAAGTGGTTCATGCTTTGTACTTTTATTTGCCGAGCTGGCTTCCCTCTTATAAGTTGAGTTTTGAATCTGATCATAGCTATGTTGTGTTGGTGATTGATGTGTTAATATCGTGAGTTGATGTTACATGTCCGTGGAAAGGGACGTTTTATTTACATGTGTAGCTTTACACTGTCAATAATGTGAAAGTGATGCTTAGATAATTAACGTTTTCTTCTTGTTGAAGCACCCACCTCATTAGAGAGCAGACTGGGACACTATCCTAGTGTCCATATGACTCATTAGAGAGCAGACTGGGACACTATCCTAGTGTCCATATGACTCATTAGAGAGCAGACTTGGACACTCTCCTAGTCTCTGTATGATTCATTAATTGCAGTAGTTCAGCTGCTGCAAGGAAGGAGTCTGTTCCTGGTGATTGCCTCAGCCAGTCTCTAGACTGTACACATGGGATATGTCAGGAAACCCGACTAGGACAGCCACCAAGAGTGGGATCTGGAGAACTTCTGGGGCTGGGGCTCCACAAGGAGTGTCAGTTCTTCCAGACTGAGACTGAAGTGGGTGACGGTTCCCTGTTTCCCTTCTCCCACAGACCAGGGATTGTGCGGGGAAAGGCTGACAAGTAGAGGCAGTGACTAGTACTAGTGGCCATATACAAGCATTAGTTGATACTGGGGCTGGGAGACTGGGGCTGATAAGGTTCTTCCTTATCAGGAAGGGGATCCTGGCTTGATGACAGATTGGATAATATGTGTCATCCAATTACCTCAGGTTGTCTGTCTTGGAAAGGTCAAGACAATGTTTACTTTACTTCTGTCATACATTTGTAGGTGACCTGTGTCAGTACAGAAACACAGTGATGTTTTGATGGCTATTTGGTTAAAATCACATAAGCTCAGTAAAACCTGTACTATAATACTGGGACCCTACCAATATGTGTAAGGTTATCATATTAAATTATTCCCCATTATAACAACATTGGAACTGTGTGTAAAGTTACAATAGCAACATTATTAATAATGTAATTTAAGGTTATAATAATGTAATAAATAATAATAATATTTAAGGTTATAAAACCAACGTTGGAACACACTTTTTAGCTGTTCTTATAAGATTAGTACGAAGTAAGAATCAGTATGACATTTTACTTGGTTAGAGAAATGTATTTGATACACAAATCACTAAATGAATACATTATTGCTTAAATGAAGGACAGTGTGCATGCAATAACAATGGTTATGTTTACTATAAAAGATATTAAAAGGGAACACTGTTAACATTTTAGGAATCCAATATTTTATTGTAACCGTGTCATAAAAACAAAATTATCGTTTTCTTTTATGCCTCTTATAATTTTATCCAGTTCAGGAGTTTGTCATATTTAACAATATGTATAGAATCAGTGAAACCGAACTGCATGTTCAATTTCACTTCAACAACATTAGTGGATAAAAATTTGATAAACAATTATGAAATTGCAGATATCAGTGAAATCTCACTAACATCAACATGAGTTGTTAATTACTAAATTGCATTAAGAAATTGCTATTCCTTGATATTGAAAAACTGATTGAGTACAATGAGCCACCTTTTAATATCAATTAACTTTGGCTGCTCTTCCTGTTAATTACATTAATTGGTCAATAGAGCCCTCTGCCTTGTCAAGTAGTAAAGTAAGCTTGTTGGTGTCACCATGGAGGAAAACTTCTGGTCATTAAGGAATGACTGGCCAGGAACACCAGTGTTTGTCATTTAATCACTGGTTCCGCATGGCCGCATGCTACTGGTTCTGCCTGAATGGACATTGGCACCATTATCTCAACGAGGTGATTGTTTCAACACAAAATGTTGGCAAATTCATTAAAAATGTTCAAGTTTTACAGAATGTTATTAGACATTTCATGGATTGGAATCATGATTAAAGTTTATGAAAGAAAAACGTGTATATGACAAAGAGAATGTTACACTACCTTGAAAAGTTTAAACTTATAACTTTTTACTTTGGCTCTACATTTACACTGTGCTGTTATTTTGCCAGTTTTAGTTGCTGTGATATACACATTACATCATCCTACTCAGTTGTACATACACACCACTAATGTGGTATTATACTGTGATTCCCCCTCCACTCTCTCCAGTGGGGTGGGTTGATAAGTGCTTGGGGCTTTATTGCTGGGGTAATCACCCCCATGTGGTCAAGTGGCCACCAAGTGGACATCCTGCTACCCCTAGGGGTAACAGCTTGTGGGGGTGGGGTAACTCAGCTTCTGTTGGCTTCCAATGAGGTTGGGGCTGGTTATGATTGATGGGACACATTTTGGGATCTTATTTATGAATGTGGAACTTCCCATCATTGTTTTCTAAGGGGCACCTTAGGTATCCCCCACCAGGGGGGGGGGTGATTATGACTACCCCATTCATAATATGGCAACCTAAAAACAATGTGCAATAGGTCTTAATCCCCAAATATGACAATGTCCATGTTAAAACAAAATTTTCATGGAGCAAAAATCTCAAAACCACCAGCATTTCATTAATCTACCACAGACCCAGAAGTAAAACAGTGGTCTGACCTCATTGAGCCACTGCACCAGTGTGCATGAATGAAGGCCTTTACTTAGTTTCCACCGAAGACCTAGCATCAATTGCATTAAATTAATTTGAGATATCTGGTATGGGTGGGCTTTATATATGTGAACAGTTACAGTCAGCGGGTTCCTTCTTCAGTTGCCACCTGGTGCATGGGGTGGCAATCTTCTTAAATCTTGTTAAGCTTAATGACTCACCTGTCTTGGCATATGCGACAGAAGTTGGACATAATGTGTTACCCTAATGGCCATAGATCCTTTCTATCTGGTGTCTATGTAAAATTCCCCACACGGGGTAAATGTATCGAATACCAAATGTATCGCCTGCCGTGTGGCGGCCTCTATCTTTGATAACTTAAAATAAGCCTCAGAACGTAAATTTGCGACGTGGCTATGAATACAGTCCCCCTCCCACCTTGTTTGGAGACACGCTGTGCATTTTCAACTTTATATATCTGCATGAATGTTGATGTTTAAAAAATTCTAAATTGACTTTTTTTAAGAATTTGTAAATTGATGTTTTTTTAGAATTTGTAAATTAATGTTTTAAAAGAATTTAAATAAATAAATGTTTTTAAAAAGAATTTGTATATTGGTTTTTTTAGATTTAACAAAGGATTTGCAAATTGATCAATGTTTTTAGAATTGTAATGACATGTTTTATATATGTATTTTGTTATGTTTTATTTGTTTAATGTAATCTGTTGTTTTTAATTGTTCATTTTATTTTAATTTATTACTATAAGAGTGTATGTAATTGTGATGGCCCATTGAAATTCATGCTACAAACATTTCCCCTTCATGAAATAAAGCTTTTACACTATTAATAAGATCTTTATATGGGGCCTACACATGTGTTATATATAGCCAGTTGAACTCACAAAATCTGGCCATTTTTAACATGACCCATGGTTAACATGGCCTGTATTTAACATGGCCTCTGTTTAACCTGGCCTGTGTTTAAAATGGCCAGTGTTTAACGTGGCCGTTTTGCATGTTACTGCGCATGTTTCTGTAGATACTACAAATGTGGCCGATTAAATTAGCCTGGCCTTGTTTACAATGGCTTAATGGTTTCTAAGGCAACCGCAGTGTTGGACAAGGGTATTATTGGCAGTGTTTTGTGGATCGCCTGGCAATGATTGCTGGTGATGTTGTCAGCTGGCAATGATTGCTGTTGATGTTGTTGGCTGGCAATGATTGCTGTTGATGTTGTTGGCTGGCAATGATTGCTGGTGATGTTTTCGGCTGGCAGTGATTGCTGGCGATGTTGTGTTCCAGGTTTTACCTGCTTCAGAGATGCACTCATTTGTAGATGGACATAGTCAAAATAATGCGATTTATTGAATTTAGCCGGTTAAGTTGATTACGGGACAAAGTAAATCATACTGTAATCTCGTTACATGTGACAAGCAATTGCTGCATTACGTAGGTTCACTGGTGATCGAGCCAGATTAATCAAGTGGATTGGATTGACTGCAATCACTTGAACCTTTTATTGCCAATGTTGTTTGAGATGTTCTCATTTACAAATGGACACTTGTGTTGTCTTACGGAACAACCGTAAATACAAAGCGGCAAGTGTAATGTCATGTTTTTTCTGGGTTGACTGATCAATGTTATCGGTCTGTCTTAATCCAGCTCAGTATGACAGGAAACTTTCTTCCGTTGCGCTGCTTGGCTTGAGTCTGGTCAGGATGCCGACAGTTTAGTGGGTGAACACGAACTATTTATACATGAAGTGCGTTTAAAAAATGTCTCGCTTTTTCTGTTAATTTCAATAATGCAGATCTCATAACTATTTGCTCAGTCTTCATGCAAAAGTCAAATAATTTCTTTAGCACCAGTAGTTTTTCACTAATGTTGTGTTACAAATTATGTTTGGTATTATTAAATCAGTATACAGGTACTTGCTGTGTTATTCCTTGAACTTTCTCCTGTAAATCTACCTCTTGAAAAGGCTTGATGTATTTATTTTCATTTGGGAATAAATTGTGTAGTTCTACCTTAAATATATACTGTGGAAATATCCAGGAAATAGCTAGGTTTCATTGTTGGTGATAGCTATCCCTCCAATTGCTGGTAATAGCTATCCCTCCAATTGCTGGTGATAGCTATCCCTCCAGTTGTTGGTGATAGCTATCCCTCCAATTGCTGGTGATAGCTATCCATCCAATTGTTTTGATAGCTATCCATCCAATTGGTTTTTTTTTGATAGCTATCCATCCAATTGTTGGTGATAGCTATCCCTCCAATTGTTGGTGATAGCTATCCCTCCCATTGTTGGTGATAGCTATTCCTCCAATTGTTGGTGATAGCTATCCCTCCAATTGTTGTTGCATTTTATTTTTGAGACAGTTTATTAAATGTCACAAGTGTAGACTGCTAGCTTTAAAAAAATAACATTTAATAAAATGACTATGAAACCAGTTATTTATGTCCTGCTCAGAAACGAAAAGACGACCGAAGATGAAGGAGTTTCGTTGAGATATAGAGTCAACGTTGCAGACCTAGTGGCTCTCGGAGGGCTGTTTGTTGGTGGTCGGAGGTTAGATGGCGTTTGAAAGACAATATAATGGCCCGTGGTGAGTGGTGCCAAGAGTATGGATGTGGTTGCTACTGTGTTGCCCGCGACCTGGCACCTGGACCGCAAGCCCTGAACACGAACAAATGTCCCCTGTCATAGACCTGCCAGAAATGTAATATCACCTCGCGAGGTGACAACTTGACTGATATAAGATAATTGGATGGTTGTCAACTGTCAGTGTCGCTTGCGCCCTTATATGGGCATATCACCCTGTTGGGCTTTTGATTCAATTAAAAGCACCCCAACCCCCATGGCTGCGCTGGGGCAGGGTGTCCGGGTGTTCGGTTTCGGCCAACTGTTCTTTGCTTTATGCGAGGGACAGGGACCGTTTTCAGCAGGTCTCCATGTCCCTTGGCAGGCGTCAATTAAAGTGCTAACAAGGTTGTTATCGGCCTCTACTTAGCATTGAAGGTGGTTGTTGCCGTAAGTGTGGAACGATGTTCACGACTGATGTTATATGGCAATTTGAAGAAAAGCCCGAAGGTGACACATGTCCAGGTGTCACGCATCGACTTACCTGCCCGCTCGCTACCTCAGTGCATTCCGAGGCACACCTTCCATTTGGTGGATTGCTCGATGCAGCCGCGTTGCTTTTGTTACAAGTTTTTCCGTTCTAGTGTACTAGTATTCGTGGCTTCAAGTTTATGACAAATTCATAGGATGGTGACTAAATGCTGATAAAAAACATTGGAAAAACTCATTGAATAATCATGTCACCCCAGCTGATACTTTGGTAAATAGGTGATTCGGTAAATACCCCCTCTGAGTCAGACAGGCCTGGTGGCGGCATTACCCGCCTCACAAGCGTAGAATGCTGTTCGCTGATGAAATCTGAAGATAAACTTGTCTGTAGTGATTCTGTGGAGAGTTGGTGCCAACAAATGTTCGTGTAGCGTCTAGAGCGAATGTTACCTACTCCCTGCTTGCCTGTCTCTGTACTGCTGTATGTCTTTGAAGATTGCTAGATCCAGTTGAAGGCAGATGTAGGCAAACAGTGAATGACTACCTTGGCCCAACATAGAAAAATAAATAATTTGTATATTAGGACTCTGGAATAATACAAAAACAACAGAATGGACAATTGGATACTGGAGAATTGGACATTCCAACACAGGACAATTTGGCCATGGACAATTGGCTACTGGAAACTTGGACATTCAGACACAGGACAATTTGGCCATGGACAATTCAATCCTGGAGAATTGTACATTCAGATGCAGGAAAATTTTGCCATGGACAATTGGATCTTGGATAATTGGACATTCAGACACAGGACAATTTAGCCATGGACAATTCGATACTGGAAAATTGGACATTCAGACACAGGACAATTTGGCCATGGACAATTCGATACTGGACAAACTAGCTGTGGACAATTGGATACTGGAGAATTGGACATTTAGACACAGGACAATTGGATACTGAAGAATTGTACATTCAGACACAGGACAGTTTGGCCGTAGACAATTTGACACATGACAATTTGACAGTAGAGAGATTCAAATTCAGACAATTCCCTGTTCGAATGGTTTGACATTCATACAGTGTGAAGCGGTATATTGAAACATTAGAATAATTTAACATGGGACAATTTGATGTTTGTACAATTAGACATCGAGACAACTCAACATTCACGCATATATTCACACATGAAAAATTTTACACTGGACAATTTAAAATTGAGACATCTTGGCTAGCAATATGCAACATGACAAACTAGCGACAAAAACACTGCAGTAATGTCTATAAAACTAGAAACCACAAATTACAAAACCTACAAATAAATAAATAATAGTGTTGTGAGATTTTGTCAACTTTTCACATTGTGGGATTTTGTTCATAGGGATTTTGTCCGTAGGGATTAGATCCGGATACCTTTGGACAATGCATGCATTTTATAAAAAGCAGTAAAACCAATGAAACATTCAGTTTAGTAGAAGTATGTTCATGCCTAAATGCCATAAGTAAGGTTGCTTGTCGGCACTTGCTGTGTCTCAGGCATGTAAGGCTGTCAACAGAGCGTGGATGTCACCAAGGAATGTGATACAGAGACATGACAGACCTACCAGGACTACTGTCACTTTAACCTGTTCACTAGTCACTCTGTCAGTTACAAACAATGCAGAACATTACTTCCCATTGGTAAATGACTGACATGCTTCAGTTAAATAGTGTGCTATTGTGACAGACTGATATGAGGGTGTATTACTGAATGATTGTTTCTAAATTACCTGTGTTATGTTGTTGGAGAATGTCTAGTCACTGGCTGCAGGATTTATTTGTCTAACTGGTCCTCTTTTCATCAATCATCGATGGTATGCGCAGTGAAAAGACCAAAATAAAGAAAAAACAGTTTGGTCTTTGTTTTACGTGTGGTGCAAAGTTTCATTGCAATTTGCATATTTGCACAAATTCCACATAGTCATCGTGTCAGTTTCTGGAAATTTGGCCATGAGGCATTTTTGTGACAGTAGATATTTCACAAAAGAACATTTTTGCGTCAGACATTTAACCATAAAATTACGGTGTTTCATTTCATGATGTTTTTCCTATTTCTTTTTATGACAGATATTTCATCACAGGACATTTTTATTTATTTTTGATTTTATTTAACCATAAAATTACAGTGTTTCATTACATGATGTTTTTCCTATTTCTTTTTATGACAGATATTTCATCACAGGACATTTTTATTTTATTACAATTGTTGTCTATTCACATGAAAATAGTTGTATTTTTACACTGTGTAGATTCCTGATTATGTTTGAATTTTAATAGCATTTTTAAGAAAGCCATCCAATGCAAAATGCAATAAATAAATTTTTAAATAATTTATTGTCGTCTGTGAGAATGAGTACTTTTTCAACTTTCCTTAATTAAGTTCGGAGAACAGAGTGCAATGTAATCACTTGTATGTATGGCTCAGTTATTAAAAAAGTAAACATACGCAATATGTATATTCTTGTGCAGTTTACTAGAGGTAAATAATTGTTACATAATGTTAATCTGTTATAACATGTATCTCGGAATGATACACCAGATTCCTCTGGGCTGGAAATCGCAGTTCTAAATCACTTGTTGGCAATGGTGCATGCATGGTCAAGCTACGAGTGTAGCATTAGTTTTATGTTTCACCCAGTTGGTCAGTGGTCACTGAATTGGTCGGTTTGTGGGACCATACGTCTCACTTGCCAGTTGTCAAGAGACACAACGCCTATTGAAAATACATGCATCTGCAGCATATTTACAACTGGAGGGCTTGTATATCCTGCATGCTCTAGTGCCATATTTACAACTGGAGGGCTTGTATATCCTGCATGCTCTAGTGCCATATTTACAACTGGAGGGCTTGTATATCCTGCATGCTCTAGTGCCATATTTACAACTGGAGGGCTTGTATATCCTGCATGCTCTAGTGCCATATTTTGCCGCTGACTGACAGCCCAGGTCAGGAGGATGGGGCAAGTTAGTAAAGTCACACTTGGTGTGTTCTGACCTTTCTCTCGCCATTAATTTAAGTATACGGCGTGCTTCTTTCGAAAACCAGCCGCAACAGTAAATTTCTCCTCGGAGATTTATACAAATCGCACCGGAAGGTGAAAATAAACATAATCAGTGCGTTTCATCTTGTGACTCAGTCGTAAAGAGTTCTTGTTGCTCGCCTACTTGTGATGTAGTTAATGTTGTCATGTTCAACTTTTTATGCTACAAATCACAATGAGCTGATGGGGTAAATGCACTTGTCATGGCGTGGAAATGTTAAGAAATCATTAGTGCTTCACATGAAATCACCTTCAGGTTTATGTTCCAGGACTGCGTGCACACAAAGATGTTTGCATGCATACATGCACGTGCATACATAAAGACATTTACTGGAGATATCGTTGTTAGAATGTCATTGTTGTTCATTTATCTGTGAAAGTTATGTAACTTATATTTGCACTTTACCTTTTTAATTTAATTAACTTTTTTGATTTCACATTTACACAGGTATTACTTGAACATTCTCAAAGGCGCAGCCCTAATATTCCTTTTATTTTATTCTGATCGAATGTTAAGAGGGAAGTTGGCACGAAGCCACGCGGCAACAGTGCATGGTATGGTTTTGTAACCAAGATAACATACCTTTTTTGTATTTATTAACAAACTGGTGAAAAAGGTTATAATTTACCACCTGAATTTGAATCTCAATTCAAATCTAAAATAAATTAAATATGACATTCTCTATTTTCATAAGTATCACCTCACTCACCAAGGCCCTGCAATCAGTCGTACCACTCATGTGGGGATGAAACAAATTCAATGTGACAGGTGGCTCCCTCTGTTTCACACAAACACCTGGTGGCATGATTTGACATAATTCTCTGTGGCCCACATCAAATGGCCAGTGCAGATTTACAGTGGCAGTAATGAAATCATTTATGACTGATTCATCATGTTTGTGATTGTGCAGTACTCAGGTTGGTGTGGGCTTTGGAATGGATAACACAAACTGTTCATGTGTAGTTGATCCGTGGTCAAGACTCAGTGGTCAAGGCTGCAGACACACACATCAAGGCTATAAGTGTCCAGTCAGCTGGTGGGGTAACTGGGTATATGGCCTCCAGTCGTATAAGTAGATGTTTACATATGTTTATTTGAGTCTGTATGTGTATATGTGGGGAGAAATACATTACAGTGATATTTTGTAGATAATTCTACATAAAGTGTGTGATAACACAAGTATGCCATTGTTAGGCAGTGTTGATAGCTAAAGTATGCGTTTAATATTGTTCATGTTGCAAAATTGAAAAAATCTGAAGTAGAAAATCTTCATTGTCTTTTATACTGGTTAAAGGTAAAATTTTATAAAACAAATGATTGTAATAACAAAACCATTGCTTTCATACAGGAAATGTGTCTGTTAAATTTACCCTGTTAAATATGTTTCCAGTTTACAATGCGTAATTATTACTATTTTTGATTGCATTTTATTGTGATGATTACTAATTTGGATGAAATCCCAAAAAAAATTTTAGTTACATATTGTGCCCAACATAAGTTCTTTCAGATGTCGTGGCTGTTGAGTTTTCAAGGCAATTATTTGGTTAAGAATTTATAACATGTTATGCTGATCTCTGAATACATGGTACGTTGTGACTGAGCAGTAGGAACCTACCAACCAGTAGGCAGGCAATAATCGTTGACAACACGGAATATTACCATGTATACTGGTAGTGAACAAATATGAATTTGATTCATATCAGAATGTTGATTCAGTATGGAAGTATACATTTGTAAATTATGACAAAGGTATTTATTTATGTGTTAGTCAGTATTACTAATTTAAATATTTTGATATTTGAATATAAATAAAATTAAATATATGGAATGCTCATTCAAGAATACTAAAACAAATTAATAGATTTTGTTCAACTCTAACATAAACAGCTGATGTTGACTCATCAGAAATGCACCATCCTTTACATCAGTCTGGAACACAAAGAAATAGATATTTAATTAATAGTAAGTTACTACAGTTTACTAGTTTACGCGTATTCGTATATATATATATATATATATATATATATATATATATATATATATATATATATATATATATATATATATATATATATATCATCTAATCAAGGCAATTCACATATTGGCTTTTTCTGAAAACAGAAGAGTTGGTGAGAAACATGAATGTCTGGAAGTAAATATATGTGTCTGTTTATCACATAGAGACCCATCAAGTAAGAGTTTATCGAGTTCATTGTCAGAAATCTATATTCGCATCTTCAGAGATTTGAAGATCTGACCGGTATGATAGATTATTTTATTATGAGAAAGTGCCAAGTAAGGAGTCGTGTAGTTGACTGTATTCTGATAACAAAACTGATGTTGTTATACAAATATATCGGTGTCTTATGAAATCTATGAACTATTTAAAAATATTTGATGCAATCATCTAGAGTTTAATACCAGAACAACATGTGGTGAAATGTATGAACTATTGAAAGATCTTTAACTTTTGATGGTAAGTTTAATACCAGAACAACATTTGGCGAAATGTATGAACTATTTAAAGGTCAGTGATACAATCGACTACAGTTTAATAAATTCTAGAGCAACATCTTGTGAAATGCAGCCTACTGTTGCATTGACATATCTGTTCTATACTGGACGCTCCTAGCCTGGTCTGCTCAGGTTGGCAGCAGGGAAACTGCCCCCAATGGTAGGCTCCACTCTGATTGGTTGTCTGCCAGACAGGCACACCCCCCACCCCCACCCCAAGGTGATTGACAGGCACACTCATTGGTTCAATGCTTATGGCTAATGAGGTCAGTTTGTGTGGCACCAGAAGAAATATAGCCTCAGTGGGCGGAGTCTCTTGACATATTAGTTTGTGTTGCCTACAACAGGTGGCAGCACTGTTACTTGACAGGACTGTAAACTGTAGCGTGTCTTGCTTTGCATTGTTCTCGTATTCTTTCAGATGGTGTAATGATATCTGCAAACATTTTATTGTTTTAAGTCATTGCAGTGATTGGTGGAAAACCGTTTTAGTAAATTACTCTTCTAGAAAAATGCCTGTTATTGCAAACGTAATGTTACAAAACAAACAAGAAAATGAACAGTTGAAAATTTAAATATGTACTACAGGATTTTTTATTTAATGTTTGATGAATCATGGCGCGTAAACAATTAAGTGTGAGGCTGCAAAGGAGATGGAGAGATGACATAAAGGAATGGACGAAGCCAGGGTGGAATGAACTGAACAGTGAGTGAAAGTGAAAGGTGAAGTTGAGTGGAAAAAACGTGCAACAATTTACGTATTCTTCAAAGGAGGAAAAACATTAATAGAGAGAGTCACATATAGTTCTGGGCATGTTTTAAAGAATAGCATTAGTGAACATATACAAAGACAACAGATACAGTGGAAGGTGTTTGTCATAAAGCGTGGAGAGCGGAACATGGGGGAGATCAGCAGAAGAACAATAAATATGAAAACTAAATCTGAGGAGGGTAGAACAAGATATATTCTGAGAAGTCTGTGATGTGGCACCCACCCCTACAAGGAAAGAAGACATTTCTACACCAACAACAGAACAAGAGGAAGAAAATGAGATGAACATTGGTGACCTTTCATGACCTTCCCCATACATTAAACAGTGGGTACATTTTCTGAGGACATTTTGGCAAAAGTGAATTTTGTATTTGAAAAAATAATATTGTTTGCTAAACTGTTTTCCTTACTCACAGAATGGGCTGTGGTGTCCATAAAAGCGCTGGGTTCTATTTTAGATTGTCAAGTCCCATCGATCGCTGTGTTTTTAGCTTTGCCGCTGAACTATCGACTTTGTTCTTTAAAGTGCGTCTATACACAGGAATTCCCTTGCCACTGTGTCTGCATGTTTTCACTGTCTGGTTGTCACTGTCTGTCTGGCTGTCACTGGTTGTCTGTCAGTCACTTTGCATACACATGGGATAGTGGCATGCCTGCATGAGTGTATGTATGCACGTGGCTGCATATATCTGGGGGTTTATGCACGTATATAAATATAATACTTTCCATGCCCACTTTCATGACAACAGTCATGTAAACAATGTTGTTGACTTTTAAATCCAGTAACAATAATGAAATTTTGAAAGAATATGTATCTATGATTTATTACAAATTTATATGTTAGTGGTCTTGATTTACGCCTACATGGCTGGATTTATTTCACACAAACATTTGTATTAAAAATGTATATAATAAAAAGCCGTCAAGATAATCCTGTAACTGTTCAGATTTGTTTGTCGGTTTACCAGGGTGAAATGTCTTCCACACAGACCTTACAAAAGGTCTGTAGCTTGCCTGGTGTTGAATGGAAGCATTCACACACCAACACAATTTTAATAGTTTAATTTTATTTGCTGAATGGACCCTTAACCCACCCACCCACAGCAAATTTCTTGTAAGATGTTTGTTTACAAAGCCCCTAACATGAATTCGTAATGTTTGCAACTCCGAGTCAATGAGTACATTGAGTATGTTGTGTTGACAAGTATGTTGTGTTGACAAGCCGCCATCTACGTCTGACATATAGACTGAGGTGATTAGCACTCATTTCTGATGGCCTAGTCTTCAGCTAATGTCCACTGATCACAGATATCATGTCCCAACAAGTCTATCTCAGAGTGGTTATGATAAAACCATTTTGTGCTGGCTGCGTTATATAATTAATGCTTTATTTGTAGTGCCTGACATGAAAATGTCAACTAGAAACCAGGTTTGGGAGAGGAATTAGTGTCTGATGTGTATGCGATATGCCAACTCGGAAAGGTTAACAGTGATACTTATCTGTTGTTAAACCATTAATTTCTGGGTCTAATATCAGGTGTTGTGCCTTATTGTAGTGTGTAAATGTTACATTTAGTGATCAGGTTCAACCGCCAATTTATTTAGTTTGATAGTAAATAGTGTGACCTTTTATTATTGTCTGGTTAGGGAATTGAAACATGAGATAATGTCATAATGATAATCAATCATAATTTCATCCCACGAGCGTGCACTGACATGAACAGAGATGCCTAATATGGGAACATTTATTTATCAACATTAATAATTTTTTCTTGAATAACAACCAGTAGATTTCCTCTCCAGTGACTGCGTTCTTGAAACCATACTGGCGTGTGACTATGTGGTAAACATTCCTCAAGATTTGTGCAGATAAATAGTTCTTGTAAACGCTCATTTGAGCAATGGTACAATATTAGATCACTATCATAAATTGACATTTCGCAGTGATCTGGTGATGTGGTGCACTCATAACTAATACATAGTTCATTTGTTAGATGACATACAAACTGCACTTGCATTGCACCTGGGATCAGGCACATTGCACCTGTGATCGGGCACATTGTGCCTGGGATCTGGCACATTGCACCTGGGATCGGGCACATTGTGCCTGGGATTGGGCACATTGCACCTGGGATCGGGCACATTGTGCCTGGGATCGGGCACATTGTGCCTGGGGTCAGGCACATTGCACCTGGGATCGGGCACGTTGCGCCTGGGATAGGGCACGTTGCAGCAGTTTGAATCTAGCACTGGTACTACTAATATTGATCTACGTGTCATGTTATTGTTATGATTTTGAAATAACTCCTTATGTCACTGAACATAGTAGCAGAAAGATAACTGTTAAATGACTCTGCTTTGCCCATGGGAAGATATTATTGATGACAACTAAAGTTATTTAACGATGATAGATTTATAAATTGTTTTAGCTTGTTGAGTTACTTATAAATGTAGCTAGTGAAATATTATGATGATTATGATGAATGATATGTTAATGCTAACCAATTTCACATTAATTGATTAACTTTATTATCCAGTTAATTATGTTTATGTTTCAGTGAACATAGTGATAGCTATTGTTTTATAAGACCATTCCACTTTTGTTTGTTACATACATGTTGTAGTCGGATCTGAGCATATAAATATCTGCAAACTACATATAAATGTTTTAATTTTTAGCAAACTATCCTGTAAACGTATTGATAAACTCTGGAAAAGGTAGTTGGAAATCGAGATTGGTAATTACATATTACATTTTCCTGGTGGATTTCAGTGTGTTTTATAGAGACAACTTTAAATTTAGAATCGTATCAGCATTTTGTTACTGAACCTTGACCCCATAACAAGGAAAATAACTAAAAAAGTTGCAAGATTGCCCCATCCTAGATTATGCCCTAGAGGCATTGGCACTATCAGAAGCAGCCCCATGGTAGTTTTTGCAAAAAAATTCGGGTTGATTTCAGAATATCCCATATCTTGTGCCAAGATGTTTTGGAATCAAGCATTTTTGGGTTACACGTTTTAGGTTATGGGCTATTCCAATCTGAGGATATCATGGCCATACAATGTTCATAGTTCTGACATTTCAACCTACTTTTTTACATTAACAGTACATTGCATCTTTTATAAATGGCTCTTTGTTCTATTTCCATGAAGACCGTAAATATAGAATTGTATATACCTGAGTGTTGTACCTGTGTAGTCAATGTAGTCATAGAGGGACTGGGCTTATACTGGGTGTTATCTATGCATTTAAATTATATCTGTGTCTATGTTCAAGGTCTAGAATATCAAGAAGAAAAGCACTGATGTGGATGGTAATATAATTATAATCCAATAATATATATAATATATATATATATATATATATATATATATATATATATATATATATATATATATATATATATATGTATATATATATGTATATATATATATATATGTATATATATATATATATATATATTGTTTATTTGGAAATAAACATTATATTATATAATATTGGATTATTGTACTTTGAGTAACACGTTATTGATAAAATATGCATCTGAAAGAACACAGTGTGATGTCTGTCTCCAGGTCTTGTGGCTGAACCAATTTGCAACGTTCTGCACCCTTCGGTTAAATCTAATTTGTCAGCAGTTATTATATACAATGCCACTGGCCAGATTTCAAGTTACGCCAGTTCGAATTATGTCTAATATTGGAACAATGATGTGCAGGTTTTGTTATGTGAAATAACTAAATTTGTATAGAGTATATCAGTTATTCTTATCTATGATCACCATTTAACTGTCAGGCAGGAAATTATGGGGATCTTAGGAATCCCAAAACCTTCTTCAGTGTGCAAAGATGAATCAGACCCCAATGAGACTATAATTATAATATACACATTAATTAAAAATCATAACCTGCATCTTCAGAAGCAGTATCTTTGCGGGTCAGGGAGACAAGGCAGAATGCAACCTCAGCTATCAGTCTCCTGCATCCACTGATGGGGGAGTCCGGAGGATTGTCATTTGGGAAAAGGAGAATGTCCTGGGGAACGTCTTTGGATCTGAGAATCTAGGATGTGTCCCTGTACTGCGATGCACTGAGAGACTGAATCAGATGAGACGGGATTGATACAGCCCTCGGTGGTCAGATGGGCACCTCTAGGGGCCGTCTGGACAGGACTGTCACAGACAAGATATAATCTGTTGGCTGTCATAGAGCATCAGTGCTGTATACAACAATATTAGGGTCGGGACATTTAACAAAAACAACCTGATGTGTAGTTCTGTCAGCAGGTTGTAGCAAATGGGATCTTTTGAAATTGCCATAGAGATATAATAAAGATATCTTACAACAGTTAATCACACTCAGATGTTTTATATACAGTAATATGTATATGAATATATTGGTCAAAAAAATTTCATTCATTATCAAGTATCTTTTTAATAGTTAAAAACAAGCGTTTTTTTGCTGATGACCTTTGGCAACCTTCATTTTTCTACTTGCCAAAAAGAGAAAAGAGAGTAATATGCCAAGACCATTTGATTCCTAAGGTATGTTTGTGAAACTGAAGCAGATCTTGTGGCTGGCTTTAATTCTTTATGTGCTTGTTAAATACAAAAAGATTCTCTGGCCCACATTTCCACCAAACTACCTTGTCTATTCTGTGCAGTTGCACAGTCTCAGGGTTTGTGCTGAAGTAGCTGAAATACGCACTGAAACTACATAATGTATTCGTGCAAACACTTTGAAAGTGTGAAGTGTTCTTTGAAGTCGCCTGTGGGCTCCACTAGTTTGGTTTGAGCCTGATGGAGTTGGAAGTGGCACATGGCCACCACTGTGGTCTCCACTGACCACTGGACAGCCCTGGAGCTTGACGCCAGTCACTGGCCAACAAGTTGTCCTGCGCATTCCTTCCCCCTGTAACCCAAATATCACCCGGTGATGGTTCGGTGATGGTTCGTTGGCACAGCCCCAACATCAAAGCAAGACATTTCTCTGTCGATATTCTTAAGGGGGTTTAAGAGGACCCGGGCATCCAGCCTCAGGTGTAAGGGCGATTATACTGTGTGCGGCGTAATTGTGGGGCTTATGGTAATCTACGGAGGAGACATGATGGCGTCATTGCTGAATCATTTCATTCAGGTTTAATTTTTCTGACTACAAAGATGCTTGGACCAAACGTGATGCGTTTACTGCATATGTTAATGACATCCGGAAAGTTGTTTGTTGTCTGACAGCATCCTAGAAGCGTTGTTTCTTTGTTTTAAATCTATTATAAATACCAGACAAAATCATCATCGTCATCATCTCGTCGTCCAGAGGATGGGTCCCATAGAAGTTGTTAAAAATATTTTTCCATTGATGTCGGTCCTGCATAACGTTTTCACGTTCAGTAACAGTTAATCCAAAGTCAGAAGTGCACATAATATGTTTGCGGAATTTTGTTTTAGTGTGTATATTACAAATGCAGTGTCCTGAGTCATTCATGAGAGTAGAACACAATGTTGTTGTATTTGGATCACATTACATTAGACAATTGAACAGTGATATTAGACAAGTGACATTACACAATTGAACAGTGATATTCAATTATAAAGTTGATGTTAATTTTTTCATGATTTATTTCAGTCAACACTCATTAGTGGCTAATCAAATCATATCAGTTAATCTTCTTAAATTTAAGAATACGATAAAATAATAAAAAATTTGTTTTCACAATTACTTTCCAAGTTGTGGAAAAAAATTTGACATTCAAAAACTTGTGCAAACATCAACAAAGGACAAGTTCTTTCCAAGGTCTATTTAGAATGTGCTTTGGTGAAATGAACATGGATGTAATGTTAATTTTATATAATCATTTAGACAAATAAGTAGAGAGCTTTCTTGCCTTCCCATACAAAATGGCTCCAATTGGCATCATGCAGAAATAATAAATTATTTTTTCATATTAATTTCTCAATAATTGTTTTGCAAAGTTGATAAATATTAGCTGCTTAATATATCCACATCCTATTCAAGCGTATTCCTAGGTATCAATAATGTTCATCGGATGCACACGTACATTTAGATATGTATTGTGTTGCTTTTATATAATTTATTATTATTCTCAACAATTTTAATTTCTTTAAATAAACTAGTTAGAACCAGTGCCAATTAGGTTGGTTGATGTTAATTAACTAGACAGGTTGTGTATAAAATAGATAAATCACCGTCAGTGGTAATCAGTACCACACCTGTTGAAGACGCCCTTGGGAAGACACTATGTACACACCATAAAAGACAGTGATGACTATTTTTTTATTTCGCTAGGGACATGTAGTGATATTTACCTATAGGTCACGTGTTAGACATCACATGTTAGAAGCAGTGAGGTTTGGCAGCCGTGGTTGTGAGCCCTTGACTCACACAGACTGGAACGTTCCGCCATGTTCCATGTCAGTCCTCTGGCCTCTAATTGACCTGCTTTGGTGGTCTCTGTTTTTGTCAGCAGTCTTGTTTTTGTCTTCCTTGAGCGGGGTTACTGGGAATGTTACTGTGGGGGTGTACAGTCAGCCATGGTTGGTGGTTGCCCTAATGAACAGTGACTCGTTTAGGGAGAATAGGAGATGGTGGGAGAGAACATCAAGGGTGTCTTCCTTCCTCTCTTCTTCTTCTTTTTTTGCTGCAGGAATTCTTTTGTTGTGCTTTCTGCAGCATGTGTTTAGCATCTTGTTTCAGCCTCCCACACTCTAGTTGCCATGGTGTTGTAATCTCATTTTCAGTCGTGCGATTTCGCGATGTTGGCCATTATGTTACAGATACTTAGCTTGTGATGTTGGCTTATATAATTTAGATAAGTGTAAAATGTAAATTTTTTCATGGTCATCAGGACGTTATATATGGTCATTGGTCAGTCATGTTTAGTGCAAGTTCAATATTACTTTCTTCTTTGGTCTACATTCTTTGATGTACCATAAGATTGTTAAATCTGTACCAACTCACTTACTGTTGACTTACTTAAAAAAGTATGCATCAAAATATCTGTTGCGATTATATTGTTAAGTTTATAGAATGTCATTTTGCTTACAACCTGTGCAGAAGTTTATGATGGTTATCTCTCTATGACCGTGACAAACATATGTCCATGACTGGACAGCTATCCATTGTCCAGTTTCGGAAGTACTACCACCCCCATGTCCCAGTCCAAATACTGATTTGACCAGCAGTAACACTTCTTCAAGACGTGTTTCTGGCAGTGCTGTGATTGACAGCTCATCCAGGGAGTACATTAATCTTTAACAAGATTTAACAAGATTTGCCATCCAAGCCAAAGGCCCAGATGGCAAGTGGACAAGGAAGCCATTGGCTTATCGAAGGAAGCCATTGGCTTCTGTCAGTCATGTCAAGACATCACTACCTGCAATCTTGCCATGTCCTGTCCAGGAGAGCCATGTAACTGCCCTTCCAGGAAGCTAGCAGTGACACACATGTAGCCAGCTTGTGCCAGTGTAAACACTGCCTGGCTCTCTGTGTAGCAGGCAGCCAGGACATGACTTGTGGTGTATGTAAGGGCCCATTGACCAGACTAACACTGTTCAAACACTGCCACAACATGGATGTGTGATTAATGGTTCACCAGGAAGTGGTGTAATACTTTTATTGACTGTGTATAGAGGGATTCTTGACTTGACAGACACTTGTAGCTGTGCTGGGTCTGACATAGTCTGCAGATGGCACAGAAGTATCTGATTTCTGAGATTTACAGCCTTTCTTGTATGTATATTAATCTGTTTGTTCTTGTTTGTTCAAGTGTATAAACATGTTGAAACTGACATATAATACAGAGCTACTGTCCCCAATTCTCTCTTGTATACTATCTCGTGAAAAATAAGCAGGCTGCAAGTAACATTATAATATTTTTTTACGTATACAGGTATAATATGTATAGCTGACAAACATACCATAGAACATTTTAATAAATGTGCAAAAAGAAATGCACTTACACACACATAGGTTCATCAAAGAGCAGCAGCTTCAACAGTTTAACTTATACAAGTAAATAAAGTGTTTTGGTTCGGTCCCTTCTGTAGGACCTGTAGTTTTGGCTCAATCCCTTAGCCTGTGGGTAGGAGGCAATGGAATCAACAGTGCAGCCTGGTGTGGCTGAAGTGAACAACCATCTGGTATCTGTCCTGGTTCACTGGATGGTTGTGCAGGTGGCCAAACGTAAAGCAAAACACATGTAATGATATAAGTAATAAAACAGTTGTATATTTGCAGTCTCTCACCAACGAGAAATTTTTGTTGTAGACATCGAATAACCTTAAAGAGGAATTTGTTTTATTGCTGGAGTTGGCATAAAATAGGAATTTGTTTTATTGCTGGAGCTGGTGTAAAAGAGGAATTTGTTTTATTGCTGGAGCTGGCATAAAAGAGGAATTTGTTTTATTGCTGGAGCTGGCATAAAAGAGGAATTTGTTTTATTGCTGGAGCTGGCATAAAAGAGGAATTTGTTTTATTGCTGGAGTTGGCATAAAATAGGAATTTGTTTTATTGCTGGAGCTGGTGTAAAAGAAGAATTTGTTTTATTGCTGGAGCTGGCATAAAAGAGGAATTTGTTTTATTGCTGGAGCTGGCATAAAAGAGGAATTTGTTTTATTGCTGGAGTTGGCGTAAAAGAGGAATTTCTTTTAAATGTTGGAGCTGGCGTAAAAGAGGAGTTTGTTTTTAATGCTGGAGCTGGTGTAAAAGAAGAATTTGTTTTTATTGCTAGAGCTGGCGTAAAAGAACAATTTGTTTTTATTGCTGGAGCTGGCGTAAAGAGGAATTTGTTTTTATTGCTGGAACTGGCGTCACAACAACCACTATCTTTTTTCGTATTGTTGCCCTATTGTTGGCGCATGACCAGAAGACAACCAGACACCTTGGCTGCCAGCAAAGCCATGTTTACCCGCTCATGTAAATATACACAACTGAAGAGTAAAGAAACTTGTCTGAAGTTTGGGCTGTCCTTGGATTAACTAACCACGCCAGTAACACGATCAGCCACCAAAAAACATTCTTCAACAAACAACAGTCAACACTTTTATTCAGGTTTCACATTGTTGTCTGAGCTGATATTAATGTTTGCCCATTGTCTAGCCATGGTCATCCTGGCTGTGATGTTTGCTCACTGGTCACAAGGTCTTTCTCTTGTTTCTGTGAGAGCCGAGGTATTTGTCTGAAATTTTGGTAACCAATAAATTTGTCTATCAGACTAACTTCAGAATTTAGAAAAGAATGGTGTACATATATATAAATAATTTATCCGATTGTAAACCTTCATTCTGTGTATTGACACAACTTGCACAATAGCAAAAAAACAGAGCAGGGTAAGGCTTCTGTAACTAAGTTGGAAGTACGGTACTCATTGCTTCAAACGTTTTGTTTGTGGGGTTGTTTTCCCTTTACAAGAGGAAAGTAATTTTTTCTGCTTCTTTTTATTGTACATTTTTATTTCATCAAAGACAGTTTTACAAGTTATTATATTTGTATCTTAAATACATTTATAACATTACTTCTACCACAAAACATAGCAGCAACAACCTACCATTAGTCCATTGGTGCCCTCCGGCAGTAACAGTCAAACCACGTATTTTGTCGAGTTCAGGGAGGCACCAGGTTCAGTTATTAAAATGGGACTATACTCCTGGTTCATCTCTGTACTTTCATATTTAGCAGAATGGTGCATGTACACAAATTAGTGTTTGTCTTTACCTGATAATTTGAAACAACAGGGTCAACATCTTGTGGAAATGATAACGGTCAAAATTAATAATTTGGACCCTCACCACTATGAGGGTAAAATGCCAATTGAAAAAAATTATTGTTGATCAATTTATATACATTTTAATTCTTAACTGTACATTTTTATTATTTTCTTTTTAAAACATGCTAATATTTTGTGGTTATTCTTCATTAAGCATATTGAAAAATATGTTAAATTAAGTTAACAAAATTAGTATTAATACACTACTACTTCCGTTGCAGTTTATGCTGCATTATTTGATGTAATCACAAGACAAACACTTTGATATCGCACTTCCAATCCCAGTTTTACATACACAGGTCATTTGTTGCCTTCGGTTTATCTCATAGAAATATCATTTTATGTCCCCTTCCGGCCAAACTGATAAACTGATCACAATTAGTACCTTTGACATTGGGGTCATAACTAGAGGTCACAGGTCATTGCATGTGCATATGTCTGATGTCATCAGATGAAAAGATAAGGTCAGTAAACAGATAGTGTCAACAATGACCATCTGTAGGTCATGACTTTATCACAACCGCCGCCTGGGTGGTCCTTCTTATTATTGTCTATAATTTTTCAATTTCTGATTGTTTGTGTGCTTTTTCATCACAGTTAAACTTGGTGATAAGTCTATCTTGGAGAATCCATCAATGAATATTGCCATTGTTGTCAATGGCTATTGCCATTGTTGTCAATGGCTTGAGATCCTAGATGCACGGGAAAGTTGGACGCGCTATCACGATGACCTTCTTTTCACCACAAATTAGGAATATGACACGTAAGGATATAAAGGATAAAAAGGGGTAAATAGTCTATGGGTGAATGGAAGCTTTTGTATTAAGGGTGAACCCTTTTGTTGGGAGTGCAGTAATTGTGTGGTATCTTGTCCATTGTTAAGTGAAAACTAGGCTCTTTTATGTTCAATGTCACCAGATCCCAGCTATTTCTGCATTCTCATCACCGTGTAACTGATCGCCATCTTTATCAATCTGTGACATTTATGATGTCTCTGTATATTGTGGACCATTGACAAATCACCATGTGACTACTGTATACAATTATAATAATAATTATAGTTTCATAGTTGCCATGGTGTTGATGTTTTGGAGTTCATGTTTTAACTATTTTAATTACTTAACAATGAATAAACTATAACAACTTTAGGTACATAATATAGTAGCGAATCTGAATCATGGCACACATTTTGTTATTATAAGGGTGAACACTTTATATGAGTAATAGTTTTTTTCTAAACACAGCTATTGTTACTCATATATACTGACCAACTCAATTAAAAATTTTCGAAGGTAAAGACTTTAATTAGAAATTATTGTAAAAATATTGAACATTGCACATATGTAAACAAAAATGTCTGCCATATTTTTCATTTGATGTGCACAGATGAAAAACAGCTCAGGCTCTCCTACGTGATACTATTGCATAATTGATCCTCTTTCCTGATGTCCTTGCTGTATTCCTCTCTGTGCAGTAGTCTCGCCAGGTACCAGCAGTAAGTAGTAAGTAGCCTGTAGTTTATTTCTAAACCATCCACAAATAACATTATTTCAATGATTTTGCTGAGCTGTATTTGTGCCATTCCCTGGGGTCTTCTGGGATCTGGGAGAGTTTCCCAGGGAGTCAGTGATTAATAGGTCTCCTGTCACAGGAGTCCTGTGTCAGCAGATGTCACCTTGCTTGCAATGTCATCATTTCATGGACTACTGACTCCAGACAGATATGGAGCCACCATTGCTACAGGTGTGGATAATTCTCTTGCAGCTACTTTGCAGCTACCTTGCAGCTACCTTGCAGTAGCTGTTCAACTGTTGGCATATGTGGGAAGGGAGGACAAAATGTGATAGGACAAAAATACACATGTAGAAAACCCACCTGGAGTTACACCCTAAAGGGGTGCAATACTGGTGTGGATGGGCAGTACCCAGTAGCCATATTAAAGATTGGAACGTATAACTTTGTTAGATGGCAGCACTGCCTGTGGGATTCGTATTTCCCGTGAAACGTGGTACCAACCAAACCACCACCCGTCAATACGTAATGCTACATGTTTTTTTTTACATTGAAAACTTTTATTTATTCACCTGTAGATTTTTATTTTACTTTGGTTTCTTGTGTTCGTTGCAGACGGCGTTGCACTGGGCGGCAAAACACGGCAAGCCCGAAGTCATCAAACTACTGTGTGGAACACAAGGCAACAATGTCAATGCAAGATCCGTGAGTATTTATTTTAAATGTGCATCGTTGTGAGATTTCACGTAGAGATTTCACTTGAAATCATGATAGCAATTTTAAGAGTATCTGTGTTTGAACATTGAAAGAAATGTGCTCTAATCAAGGCGCCACCACTTCCAGAGGGTTTGTAAGCATCCTGTGGAATTCTACCCTGGGGGCACTCAATATGTTGTCTGTATACAATCCTTGAGACAAATTCCTTGGTTTATATGTTTTGTACGCGAAAGCACGTTGATGCGCGTTGATACGTGCAACACATTTGAGTAATTAAATGTATATATCGAGAACAAGAGCTGTGATTTAATTTCAGGGCAACTTTATGTAATTTTAGAGTTAACACTAATCTATGAATAAAATATGTTAGTTAATTAATTTATATTATTTTTCATAGAACAATGCAAATTTTGCACGTTTTAGGGTATATATTTGGTTTTCCAACTTGAAAAGGGTATAATTTTCACATATGCATAAAACGGTCTAGTACCCCTAGCCCCCGGGGGGGGGCTAGTGGCACTACTTATCATTTTACCAAAGCCACCTGGCTGTTCCACTCAGTGTTCTATCCCACCTTAACTTTAGGGCTGAACAAATTTAGGTACCTGATTTTAAATAAGAAAATAGTCATATATCTGGTGTATATTCAAGGAATGTCGGACTTTTTTGATTGGAGGGAAACCGTAAAAACCCTCTTATTTGCCATACACAGGCACAGGTAACCAACCATTAAGAGAAATAGACAGTAAATGGAAATATAACATAAAAACAATACTGTGTTCATAGCAGTGATCAAAACATTGTTGTGAGAAAACATTACAATGTCTTATCAAAGTTGATAATAAGTTGTTTGCACATATAATACCATATCCATATGCAAGCATGGCTAGTTAATGAAATTAAGTGAATTGTCCATCATGTGTCCAATGGCACTGATATATAACTCAATTTCCCAGTCACACAGCATGTATTCCAGTCCAAGTTCATCCAAACGAGCATCACGGTTGGTGTACATCTTCCTGCGCTTGGGAACGGGCTGACCCGACTAGCTGGAGGATGGAGACGAGTGATGGGGCTTCTTCTTGGCTGAACAGCTTGACCACCTCATAGATATTGGGGTGTATCTTGCCTGCTTTCCGCATGAGTCGTGTATGATACCTTCAACGTGATGGTGCGAGGTCCGTCACATTTAAAGAAATTACATATTTCAGTTGGATACTGCCCGTTCATCCATGTCCTGTCGAAGGAGTCATTGAATTCTTGTACACGGGGTACATCCAGTGCTGTGTTCTTGACAAATTGAAATGCGTCTTTCACATGTGGCATGGGGACGAATGGCATCGCTAGCAGCATATGAAACCAATTCCTGTGGTCAGCGTTCTCTCTGTAGCTCACGGATAGTCCTATACCTTGGATTCTCCGTCACAGACACTGGGCGTAGTGGAAGTAGCACCCCTTGACAATCACTCCAGGAAACACGTGTAGGCAGGCATTCATCAGACCTATCTCGAAATCCTGCATGATACGTTGGGGGCTGAAACGAATGTAGATGTTCCTATCTTTGTTGGGAGCAGACCAAACACAAGTGGCAGCATCACTCCAAGAATGAATGCATGCAATATGACTATTTGATAAAACAGCCTTGGTGCTGTTGCAAATGTCCCATCCATGTGATAGGTACTAGCATTCGCTAGCGCATGCAGAGCGCAGTTGGATGCAAACGCTATTATCTTGTTGGCTCCATCGCCATCCTCGCCAAGCAGGAACCGATCTCCTTGAACCGTAGTTGTCCACTGGCCATCCAGGTCAGTGTCACCTCTTGTGGATGGCATTAGGGGGAAGCGTTTCCTCCGTTCACGGTACAGTGATGACTTGACACACTGGTATTGAGGCAGAGCAGATGCTGTCTCACCTGGTGAAACCATCGCAGTCGAACTTTGTTGAAGCAGTTTCACCTTTTCCTGATCGTAAATCGCCTGCATTGAAGTCGTTTCATCCCTGGCTCACTTCCTCACATTTCCTCTCAACTGTCGCGCTTGTACGTCACCAGGGTTGGGTTGGTGATTGTACGTCACCAGGGTTGGGTTGGTGCTTGTACGTCACCAGGGTTGGGTTGGTGCTTGTACTTCACCAGGGTTGGGTTGGTGCTTGTACGTCACCAGGGTTGGGTTGGTGCTTGTACTTCACCAGGGTTGGGTTGGTGATTGTGGCTATCTTCAGCTTTCACTACAGTTCCATCATCGCTGACCACCACAAGTGCCTTACAATTAACACTTTTCCTCTTGCTACATGTGAACATCATGCCATTTGTCAACACTTTCGATTTGTGATACGTAGCAAACTAGCATGTAACATAAAAAATGACAGCAAGAGTTTTTATGCATATGTCAGGAGTAAACAAAACGTACAAGACAAGGTTGGACCTCTAGAAGACAGTGCTGGAAATATAATATCACAGGGGTTTTTAATGGCGGAAGACCTAAATGGTTACTTCAGTTCAGTGTTTACCAAAGAAGATATTAGTTCATTACCAGTTGCTGATGCTAAATTTCAGGGGGCTAAATCTGACTATTTAGGTCCGTTAGTTGTAACTCCAGAATTGGTAGCTAAGAAAATAAAGGCAATGAAGGATAACAAATCACCGGGAGTGGATGGGATTCCTCCAAAATTACTAATGGAAACAGTAGAACAAATCAGTATACCACTTGCAAGAGTATTCAACTTGTCATTAAAAGAGGGAGTTGTTCCGTTTGAATGGAAAGAAGCAAACATCATACCATTATTTAAAAAGGGTTCGAGAAATAAGTCAGAGAATTACAGACCAGTGAGTTTAACGTCAGTGATTTGTAAATTATTGGAAAGGTTAATTAAAGACCATATGGTGGACTTCCTCGTTAAGCATAAATTATTAAATTCATCTCAACATGGATTCCTTAAAGCGAGGTCATGCTTAACAAATATGTTATGTTTTTTGGAAGAAATCACTAAGTGGATAGACGTGGGATCGCCAGTAGATATTATCTACTTAGATTTTCAGAAAGCTTTTGACAAAGTACCACATCAAAGATTACTACTTAAATTAAAAGCCCATGGTATCGGGGATAGCATAACTGACTGGATAGAACAATGGCTGACTGACAGAAGACAACGAGTTGTAGTGGATGGAGAAGTTTCAACTTGGAAATCGGTTTTGAGTGGGGTACCTCAAGGATCAGTATTAGGACCTATATTATTCTTAATTTATATCAATGACTTGGACGACAGAATAACAAGTAACGTACTGAAATTTGCGGACGACACAAAACTGTTTAGAAAAGTTAATACTGATGGTGATAAACAACATTTACAAAACG
This sequence comes from Lamellibrachia columna, assembly GCA_963662155.1. NCBI lineage: Eukaryota > Metazoa > Annelida > Polychaeta > Sabellida > Siboglinidae > Lamellibrachia > Lamellibrachia columna. The sequence goes on from OY759267.1 coordinate 46,367,618, forward strand.
ATCTAGACAGATTAGTGAAATGGTCTGAGAAATGGCAGATGTTGTTCAATTTTGGGAAATGTAAATGCCTACATACAGGACATGGGAACTTGAATGTAAACTATAAAATGGGAGATACTGTTCTTGGTACTACTGTAAAAGAAAAGGACTTAGGAGTTACAATAAGCGCTGATATGAAAGTTTCAGAGCAGTATGGTATTGCAGCTTCAAAGGGTAATCAATTTCTTGGATTGATTAGAAGAAACATAACGTACAAGGGAAAAAAGTTAATTATACCTCTTTATAAAGCAATAGTTAGACCTCATTTAGAATACTGTATACAAGCATGGAGACCATATCGTAAGAAGGATATAGATACGCTTGAACGCATACAAAGGAGAGCAACTAAAATGATTCCAGAACTGAGAGACCTTAGTTATGAAGAACACCTGAAAGAATGTGGTTTAACAACTCTAGAGACAAGGAGGTTAAGAGGAGATCAGATTGAAGTTTTTAAGATATTGAATGGGTATGAAAATATTGATAGAAATATGTTTTTCTCACTCAAGAAGGATAGCAGAACTAGAGGACATGAGGTAAAATTAGTAAAGGATCAATGTAGATTGGACATCAGGAAGCACTCGTTCTCACAGAGGACAATAAATGAATGGAACAAATTGTCTACAGATTGTGTAACTGCTAGCAGCGTGAATATGTTTAAAAACAAGGTTGACACATATCTCAGGAGGGCGGGTTATAAGTAGATGAACATTGTTGGACTCTCGATAAGCCAATGGCTTCCTTGTCCACTTGCCACCTGGGCCTTTGGCTTGGATGGCAACTCTTGTTAAATCTTGTATAACAAAAACAGCAACAGGAAGTCCCCTAGCACCTTCGATGAACTCAACACTTGCAGCCATGTTTCACGTGTCATTCCGAGCTCAAATATAAAACTCCAACATGAAACTCAGGCCAGCTAGAGCAGAGCAGCTCAACATATCCTTTCCTTATTGGCTAGAAATGTGTGAACTGACAGGCACAGAACACCACAAATCCACAAACAATAGTTTATTCAGTTAAAAGTTAGGGCAATTGACTTTCAATAGCTTATACCTGGATCAGGGCAATTAACTGTTATGTGTGAGTTAAATTGGGTTTTGCTCACCTCAGACAAGCTTTATGTAGAGGATTTACTTTAACTCTTAGTACAGTGAGCTTTTCATACCACACAATTGATGTGTGAAAGTTACATGGAGCTTCAAATGGTCGACCCTTCAAATGATTAACTCTTCCTACAATTAGAAATATCTAGAAAGAGGGGGTGTGTTAAATCAACAGCATACTGACTGGAGGGCTAGTGGCACTCAATTCTCACACCTCGGGGGGGGGCTACTGAGATGGGGGGGGCTACTGAGACGGGGGGGCTAGAGACAGGGGGGCTACTGGGATAACACCGCATAAAACATGTTTAAGGGAAGGGAGGGGGCCAGTTAGATAATTTCTCAAGGATAATATGCGTGCCCCCCAGGGAATTCAACACCAGAGACTTTGTTGTTTCAAGTGCGTTTGTTTTCGTTTTCATGAAGAAACACTTCAGAATGTTATCATGTACTAGAAGATGCAAGATAACTGCTATTTTAAGCCTTCATTCTCTTATTTTAAGGCCATGGTTTGAGATCAGTATGAGGTGGCATTGAATATTTTTTCTTCCAAGCCCTGTCGTGAACACTCTGATGGAATGTTTGTGAGATGTTTAATTCCTACCACTTGTTTTACGGCTTATATAAATCAATTTAATAAAATTTGAAGAAAACATTTGATATTTAAAAAGTATCTATAGTATTTTCAGTTTTTCCCTCAAGGTGTAGTCAAATTTTAAGAAAACATGCAAAATGTTTGTGGGGGTAGGATACAGTTGTATAGGTAGCTGCCTGAAAAAAATAAGCAAAACCCCAATGACAAATACATGGGGCATTCCTAGTCAGCCGGATTCAGCCATGTGCAGTCTTAACCAGTCCTAAAGACACATTTTACTGGTCATTTTCTCAGCCATCAAAACATGTCAATGAGTCAGTCTGTGCTCTGGAAACCTGGGAACATGTCTTGTTTTGCACAATTTGTCATCTGAGTTGAGTTTCTTGCTGACTACGTCCTTGAGTTTTCGACAGGCCAGCCATAGTCGGAGTGTTGTACAAAGATACAGCATCACTTAGCCATTGGTCAAACATCCTGGTCAGGGTTTAGGCAGATTCATCAATGAGCTTAATTCACCCTGTTTGTGTAGTACCGGTTACCCCTGAGGTCATTAGGTGCATTGTCCTGTTGCTGTTTGAAGGTCACCTTTATTGTCATAGTAAAATTTATATGAAATCAAGAGAAATATGTTATGAACAATTAGTACCAGTATAAAACTCTGTCGCTTATAAGATTGCAAGAATGTTTTAAATTCAATTGCAATTGAAATAATCGAACATTTCAACCATTCTTCAATCAATGTTAACTAGTTGGAACCTATATATTTCTGCATCATTAAATATTTTAGTTAACATTTATTTTATAATAAAAAATGGGCTGAATCTTGATTTAATCAATGAGAAATATTTGGAACCTAAATATTTCTGCGTCATTAAATATTTGAGTTAAAATTTATTTGATAATAAAAAATTGGCTGAATATTCATTTAATCAATGAGAAATATTTCTGTATCGTAAAATATTTTAGTTAACGTTTTTTTAAATAAAAAATGGGCTGAAATATAACTGCCGGGCACTGCTTCGTTATACTAACACAGGCTTATTAGTTATATGGTGATCAAAGAGAAACCCTCCCTGTTTAAATGAAGTGATTGGTCCCAATGTTTAATATCCAATTGTTCACAGCCATTTAAAGCTGTTGGTGTCCATGAGGTAGTGGCTTATGGATGGTTTAACAAAGGATTAGTGCTAGATTAGTGCTAGACTAGCTGTACTGCCAGTGTTTGTTGTAATAGCAGTGTGGATTAATGGGCTGTTTATTGCCTGTTCCTCAGCAGTCATTGTCCTGTGTCTCTAAGGGTCATATTTATGGTCTCAATCCCATGGTCTTCTCATCCAGGGTTGTGTGTACATTTGTTGTCTCAACCTCCCAGTGATGACCAGGACTTGTTGGTCAGTACAGTGTGTAATTAATCTGTGAAATTGTGAGTGATGGCATTTCCCAAGTTTCATTCTGGTTTGTGTGTGTTCTTTATGCCATTAATTAAGACAACACGGTAATTAACCAATGCTTAAGACCACTTTGTTCACAGCATGCAGAGCGGAGTTGGATGCAAATTAATCCATTGATTTACTGTCAACAACCCTTGAAGTGTTGTAACATTTTCTAAAATTTGTTTCTTTTTTACTGATAACTCCCATACATTTTCTGTCTTCTCTGTCAATCCCTTCCTTAATTCTAATCCTCCATGTTTCTCGCCACCTTTCTCTGTATACACAATTTTACACGTGTTCTACCTCAAAGATTTCTAATCATTTAGTGTATGAGGCCCGTGATATCACACTATATATGACCGTTTAGTAGTGTTCTGCTCACACACAAAAACCTGAGAAAGTAGTTCATTCTCCACTCCTCGCCATGCGTACACAGCTCTGACAACGCGAACCACATTTGTATTCTGTCTTTACAGCTCACTGCAAATTGGCCATCGCCATCGTAGACCAGCCGCGATTATGTTTTTGCATGTGCTTTGTCTGCATGAAAATGGCCCGGTTGAATCAATCTCGATTAAGCACTGTCAAGCCATTAGACACTTTGCATGCGATGTCGTTTCCTGCGCGGCCACTCGGGGCGAAAGACCTGCAATTTACGGCCAGCTAATTCATGCACAGCTTTTAAGGCTTGAACGGTTTCGTTGATCCACCTTTGGTTGGACATACATGCTTGTAACGAGCCATGTGCCGTCTATTAAATGTGAAGAAGCACGGTGTCAAACAGCATATTTACAACTGTAGTTGGTGTGTTGATTGCCAGAGTGCGCCGCTCGCCTCATATTGCGTTTCCGTCCCCGTACATCGTCAATGAGTCGGAGGTGCGCAGTCACTTGGGGGATGTCGTTAGCACTACGATTAGTCATTGCTGCAGTGGAGCGATGCCACAGACATTATCATTGACATAGTTTGGCAACTGTACATGTGTACATGTTTGCCGATGCCACTTTGTCTTGTTTTTAGAGGTTCCCCTGCTATCTTTGATGAAAGGCAAAAATTTTACTGCCACGTTTCAGATAACACATTTTTCTCAATTTGTACAGGGGTCCGAAGACGATATGTCAGATCTAATGCCATTTCAGTATTTCAAAAAAAGATAATTAAGAAAAAGTTTAAGCAAGATATATTCAGTAGAGTTAATAGTACTGCAGTGTTGAGTATGACGAGGTCGAGTGAATCAGTTTGAGTAATTACTGCTAAAAAATATCATGGGTCACAATTTCCATTAGTCACAGATCGAGTAGGTCAGAAATTCAGAATGTCGCAAGCGTTGTAGTTTTTAGGAACAGTCTATGAATAAATAAATAAACATGATTTGCTGGCTGGGGATTTCTTGAACTTTAACGGTGTCTGTGTGTCATGTTGTCATGGATACCCAACAGCTGAGCACACCAACAATGGCAGTAGCAATCACCAATATAATGTAACAAAGTAAATTTGCTTTGTTGCACCCCATGGGAGTACTTTTGTTGCACCCCATGGGAGTACTCTTGTTGCACCCTATGATAGTACTTTTTTCTAATGAAGAACACCCAAATAATTAATTAAGGTGTACATCATTGCCAACCAGTGTGGCTGTGCACCACCGTGTGTTGTGTGGCTGTGCACCACCGTGTGTTGTGTGGCTGTGCACCACCATGTGTTGTGTGGCTGTGTACCACCGTGTGTTGTGTGGCTGTGCACCACCGTGTGTTGTGTGGCTGTGCACCACCGTGTGTTGTGTGGCTGTGTACCACCGTGTGTTGTGTGGCTGTGCACCACCGTGTTTTGTGTGGCTGTGTACCACCGTGTGTTGTGTGGCTGTGTACCACCGTGTGTTGTGCGTTCAGACTGATGAAATGCACCATGCAATGTGGAAGTAGATGTAGATGTCATTCAAACAAGCACCGTGGTTCATCGCAGTACGCAACAGGCACAGGCCAAAATGTTCTTGCATCTGAGTCACTGCAATTGGTGTTTGGCTAGAGTCAAATGGTTGTCTGCCAGCATCAGATGTCTGTCTTGTTGGTGATGACTAATCTACAGTATGCCATATGACAGTACTCCAACACACTGCAGCATACGACAGTACTCCAACACACTGCAGCATATGACAGTACTCCAACACACTGCATCATATGACAGTACTCCAACACACTGCAGCATACGACAGTACTCCAACACACTGCAGCATATAACAGTACTCCAGCACACTGCAGCATATGACAGTACTCAAACACACTGCAGCATACGACAGTACTCCAGCACACTGCAGCATATGACAGTACTCCAACACACTGCATCATATGACACTACTCCAACACACTGCAGCATATGACAGTACTCCAACACACTGCAGCATATGACAATACTGCAGCATATGACAGTACTCCAACACACTGCAGCATACAACAGTACTCCAGCACACTGCAGCATATGACAGTACTCCAACACACTGCAGCATATGACAGTACTCCAGCACACTGCAGCATATGACAGTACTCCAACACACTGCAGCATATGACAGTACTCCAGCACACTGCAGCATACGACAGTACTCCAGCACACTGCAGCATATGACAGTACTCCAACACACTGCAGCATATGACAGTACTCCAACACACTGCAGCATATGACAGTACTCCAGCACACTGCAGCATATGACAGTACTCCAACACACTGCAGCATATGACAGTACTCCAGCACACTGCAGCATATGACAGTACTCCAGCACACTGCAGCATATGACAGTACTCCAACACACTGCAGCATATGACAGTACTCCAGCACACTGCAGCATACGACAGTACTCCAACACACTGCCGCATATGACAGTACTCCAACACACTGCTGCATATGACAGTACTCCAACACACTGCAGCATACGATAGTACTCCAACACACTGCAACATATGACAGTACTCCAGCACACTGCAGCATACGACAGTACTCCAACACACTGCAGCATATGACAGTACTCCAACACACTGCTGCATATGACAGTACTCCAACACACTGCAGCATACGATAGTACTCCAACACACTGCAACATATGACAGTACTCCAACACACTGGGCATAATCTGAATGCCTGAGCAAGATCGTGTGATGTTGAAAAAACTGTTTCCTTCCAAATATTGGCTAATGATGGTTCTGTCCATCACACAAGTGATGGTTCTTTCCATCACACAAATGGTGGGTCTGTCCATCACACAAGTGATGGTGTGTCCATGACACAAGTGATGGTTCTGACCATGACACAAGTGATGGTGTGTCCATGACACAAGTGATGGTGTGTCCATGACACAGGTGATGGTGTGTCCATGACACAAGTGATGGTTCTGACCATGACACAAGTGATGGTTCTGACCATCACACAAGTGATGGTTATGTCCATCACACAAGTGATGGTTCGGTCCATCACACAAGTGATGGTTCTGACCATCACACAAGTGATGGTTCTGACCATCACACAAGTGATGGTTAAGTCCATCACACAACTGAAGAATTGATGGAAGAGGTCACTATCCAGTCAACAGCATTAGTTGTACACCTACAACGTTTGTGTGCATCTGCTTTGCTACGCATTCTACAAAAGATTAAAGAAATCAACGTCATAGTTGTGGAGAAAAATGTTCTCCTTTGTTGACAGAATATCTTTCTACTAGCAAAAGGTGTCCTCTCTGTGGGAAAGAATGTCGTTGTAGAAAAGAATATCTTCTTACTGGGAAAATAATGTCCTCTTTGTGGGAAAGAATGTCTTCAGTGTGGAGACGATGTCCTCTTGGGAAAGAACACCCTCTTGTCAGAAGAAATATTGTTATCAGTGTCACATCCGAGGCTAGACAGTGACAGGTGTCTTCCCAGAAACATCAAATTGGCGCATGAAAGAAGATGTCTGCCAGAGGGTGAAGAATAATGTGCCGAAGGACCGGACACCTCGCTATATAAGGAGGCTGTCTTTACCTTTTACCTTTGCTTGACGCCAGTTCAAAATGTCTGTTAATTTGTCATCATCCTGTTGAAGACAAGAGTAGTGGGTTGTGTGTCATCTGTTATGAGGGTAATCACATCTTTAGTTTGCCTCAGGACCATTGTCATTTATTACAAGTCTCTGTAGTCATAATACCACTGTGATCCATCTAAGGTAATGTCCTGCAAGGGGTTGACGTTGTGTCCAGGCAAACAGCCAGCAGACAGAAACTCTCCTCATGAGACAGAAGCTGGTCGAATCATGATCCCTGGAATGTGTCCACTGGGACGCTGTATACTAATAAATAATCTTAATAATCACAATATGATACACTGCTTCTGCTTATCAAATGCTGGGGCTTCACATAAATCTCATTCACAGGCCATGACATTTACACTATCTTTTTAGCAGAGGCTCTCTTGTCTGTGTCCATCTTACAGGATGCCAGTGAATGGGCTGGATTCTGTGTGAGCCATGTAACAGTCCACAACTCATTATTTCATCCTCATTTCTGTCTCCATATGAGACTCTTAGCTGCATCATGGAAGGTTAGGTTAGGTTTTTTCATGTTTCAAACAAAATATACATAATTATTTCCACCCTCCTTTCCATTTGCCAGATGCTAAACATGACGGCACTGTTATTATATTATTATTATTATTATTATATTGTTATTATTAAACGAGTAGGTAGACCCATGTTGAACCAGGTACTTCCTGATGAAGAGCCCAGTACCATGCTGACCAGCCAGGTCATTGTAGACTTACTGACCATTACAAAGCCCAGGGATTGATTGGTCTGAAAAGAGACAGTGGTGCAAGTTCTGCCCATCAGGTGGCGCTTTCAGTGGATGGTTTAGTCAGTCATCAAAACCACCATTTAAAATGTTGTGTTCCTGATGTGTATTGCTACATGCTACACTCAGAGCTTCTGACAAACTTAATGGTTCGTCTTCTCCCAAATTATCTCCAAAAGATCCTGCCATTGTGTCTGATTTCGAATCCATAACATTTTGTATTCAGTGACGTTTTAGCCACTGCCGTCTTCTCTGCAGTAGTATTTTCTCATGAATTGAGAGGCTGGTGCAGCGTCTTGGGAGCTCTTGACAGGAGTGTTCTTTATTCTTAACATCAAGGACTGTTATTTTCGTGTGCAGCAAAGTAACGTTAACCTCTTAGATCTAAATGTGTGATTCCACTCCATAGTCTCAGCATCTTCCAATACGTCCTCACAATTATCCACGGACATTACACCATGGAAAACATTTCTTAAACATCTCATTTTTCATGTTTTATTAAGGTTAGTTCAGTCACACATGCTGGGTTATTATCCTATTTAATTTTAATCTTAACCTTATTTATGTATTTTAACTTGTGATATATGTGGATAATTATATTCTCCTGTGACACTTTGTCCATGTCAGTTATGTCCCCGACTAACCCCTTCCATCACTTTCTAACTGTGAGGTGTAGATATACTTTGATTCCATCCATGCTTCATCCTTTCCTCGGCTACTGACTATTTTTTGGTCTACCCGGTTTTCTCTTGCCTTGGGATTCCATTCAAGGGCCTGTCTCGTGATGTCGGTGGTTTCTTTCTGCAGGGTGTATCCTATCCACAGACCGGTGTAGATTTGGTAGCTGGAATTTCCTGTGTTTCTTTTAAATACTGGGAAACAATAAATATTATTGAAACAATCACTAAGTATCACCCTTAGTTCTTGGAATAGATAAGGATGACATTGTGAGAGTGGAATTCTGACATGCCGTCGCCAGACAACAGTGCAATGTACAAATGTGCGCCTCGTATTTAGAAGAACACGTGTCATGCATTAAAATGTACAATTGACTAATCCAATAATTAATCACTGGACTTCCGTAATAGATAAAAATGTGAAAATAATTAATAAAAGTAGATTATCCAACCTTTCTAAAAGGCGTGCCATTAATATGAAAGAAAGAAAGAACTGTTTGTTCTATTTATTGCCTGCAATGTTATTTGGAAAAAAGATTAATTATATAATTATACATCACACATTTATTAAAAGATCATAGATACAAGTTCATCAGTGTATCCACAATTTACAATGCCTTTCCTACTGGGAAGAGAGGCAGTTAGAACAGCCGCGTGGTGGCACTGGCAAGTATGGTAGACGGACACTGGGAAGGCAGTGTCACTCAATGACAATAGTAATGTTGGGCTGGAAATGTCAGAGTGGGTTTTTTAATGAATGCTATCCAGAAAAGACAACATACCTGTTGTATGGTTGTCATGAAAGTGTCACATTACCACTTACTGCTGTAGTTAAAACAGTAACTAAGATGAAGTCTGAGTGAATGTCTCTGGTGACAAGGCCACAGTCAATTAGCACAGTTCATTAGGTGAGGTTTCATTAGTGAAGTGGCAGAGGCTGAAGTGGCTGGAGACCTAATGAATTGTTCCCACTGTCAGTGGTCTCTTCTAGTGGCCACACCCATCTTCTCTTCCATGGCCTCCATCCCAACAAGGAAGGCAGCAAATGTCAACAGGGGCGGGCTGGTGACATCAATCTCAATGAAGTCTTTGTGATTTATCTTAAGTCTTCGTACATTTTTTAATATAAAAGATTAACTTTTGTGTGGCTACAAGAATGAGAGTGCAATGACTCAAGCAACACAGCTTGAAGAAGCATCAGTGGTTTGTGTCTACGTCACATCTCTTGTTTGTCCCACAAAATGGGACAGAGTTCAGTTTGACACATGTTCAGGTAGTCCTCCTGGGGCGATGGCAGTACCAGCATTGGTTCATGGGGGGTGGTTGGTGCCACTTCCCAATGACATTCACAACCATGATGATTGTATCTTAACATTGCGTATTTAACATGATTTAACAAGGTTTAACAAGATTGCTATCCAAAGCATTCAGTTGGAAAGTGGACAAGGAACTCAATGGCTTATCAATCAATATTCCAAAATTGGTTAAGGTATGTGTGGCGTGTCCTTATCAGATATCTGCCAGTTCTGTTTTCAAACAGAGAAACTCCTCGCATTTACACAGAGAATCAGTAGATAATTTGTTGCTTTCATTGACTATTCTCTGAGAGAGTGAGCGCTACAGTCTACACTGCCTGATGCCCTCTGCCAGGTCCCTGGGGCTACCACCTTCCTGTGTCATCAAGTGACAGCCACAACAGTTGGCCCGAGACAGTTGTAGTAAGCAATGAGTTCGTTAGACCGTGACAGTTCTGGTTGAGTGATTAGGTTAAATAATGGGCTTGTTATGGCACAAAGTATGTGGCGATTCCCTGTTGCGACATGGTTCATTTAGGCTTATAGTATTAAGGCATATATAGTGAAATGTCTGTGAAGATAATTTCTTGAGGTTTCATGTGTCTGAACAAGCTTTCATACCAAGGACCACTCCCAGAAACAATGCATGTCCTGTTTGTTCACTGATCTGTGACATTTTACACTGACCTTGTCCAGTCATCCAAGAACCTAACTAATGTCTGTGTGTTCCTCTTTTATGTGTCCTTGACCACCGGTCACCTCTGGATGCTGCCAATGTATTGACAACGGTGAACGGCCTTGATGTTACATCCCTGATTGACGGCTATGTCCTTTCATTGTTACCACAGCATGTAAGTAAAGAAATTACTCAATATGTCGTTTCCTGTGGATCCTTGTTGTTGATTTTGAGATTATGATGCTCACTAATTTGGTAATTGTTTCAAACAGAATACGTTTGTTAAGATCAATGTCATTGTTTCATTTCATAATGTGTACAGCATACACTTTATTGCATTTTGAGCTAAAACCGATTTGTATAATTAGGCATCATAAAAAATTCCTGGTTTCTCATCGGCTCACACATTTGAAAATAGATACCGAAAAATGAATGAATTTTTTTCGAGCATAAGCAAGATCTGAATCATGCCAAATGAATTCGTTTCATACATTGTTGCAGAGGGGTATAGAACAAACACTTGTGAAGTTGTTGACGATTGAGAATAGCCCCTTTGATGGTCACTAACGCCTCCATCAGCATACTAAAAAATTCATCCCTCACTTAGTTTTAGAAAACGTTCTGATGAGAAAGCGTGATTTTTTATTTGGCCTTAAGTTTCATATAATATTTTTTATTCATATTACTCAGTATAATGGTAAAGGTTATCTTGTGATACGAGCACCGTGACAACACACTTATTGGTTGCAGCACAAGCACGTGTAGTCATTGAAATAATAAAGATTGATCATGTCGCAATGCAAAATAATCAAATTGTTCAGTTTTAAATCTATTTCTCATCGTGATGGATTCGTTCCGAATTCACTTTTGTCAGAAATCCAATTAGTCAGTTGACACTGATGTCGCGATGATGTTCAGGAATTGTTTTGCGTGTGACCACTCTGTCGCTGTAACTGTAATGTGGCTATCAGCCCGCGTAGTCTCTCATGGATTTGTTTTGTTTTTCATTTATCTGCCCTGCCCGTTCAACGAACTCGCTCGTCCGCATGAAACACACTGATGTGAAACCGTGTCTCTTCACAGGGGGTAAGTGGGCGTAATTATGCTATTTTATCGACAGCTTGAACAATGCAAGTGTCAATTGGTAACCCATAATTGGGCCCGCCCCATCATGCATAGCTAATGAGGTGGGTGTCGGCCTCTCGCATCTGTCCGCCATTCGCAGCATCACGGTTACGGAACGAATTATTAAACGATAATGAGAGCGAAATGTTAATTAGTTTTGCCACTGTTCCGAGGGTCGTTTCCTTGGGGCATAGCAGGGTACACCTGACCTAGACTGTGGGGAGTCAGTGTAGGATTTCTCGCTAGGAAACAAGGAAATTGGGATTCAGTGATTTGTAATGCATTCTTTCTTTGTTAGATGTCAGATAGTTTTGCTTTGTTGCGTGTCATTGTCTTCATTTAGCTGACAAGACACCTCTGAGGATGTTCAGAGCATCAGCTGCCTCAGCGTGTCAATATGTGATTTTGTTAACATTTCTTGGACTGTTTCCTCCTGTCTTCCATTCCTCGTGAGCAGGCTTAGAGTCGATTACATTGTACAGTATTTGGAATTGAAACGGCAATTCCGGAATTGGAATTTAAATTGGTGAAAATGTAATGGTATTTTTTATTACACTTCAATTACTTTTTCAATTCCATCATGTAACTTTTTAACTGAAATTATTCGTGACAAATAATTAATAAAATATAATATGTTGTGTATATCATATTTTGCCAATATTTACCATAATATGCAGGGATTAAATAAAGCTGCTCTAAATTAGATATTATTTTTGTTCTTTTGTGTACTCACTGGAAGTTGACCGAGAGTATCTGTACGCAGATGACTGAGCATCGTGTCATCTCATATAGACAGTTAATGAGAGTGACATGAACTACCAGTGTAGTGAACATGACTTCGTAGCTGCTCATTGGACCATCAATATTCATTGTTGTGTCTGTGTAGCAGGTGTCGATTGGCCGCTGTAAATTATCCTTTTATTATAGCCAGTCGCTACACAAACACACTTATTGTTTTGTTTTAATTTCGCAAGTTGATAGAGGAAATGTTGCAGCTTCATGTAAAATGAATCCATTCATACTGATGTAAAACCAGCTACAAGCGTATGTAATTATATACATGTACACACACACATGCATACACAGTTACACACGTACGCAAACTACGCATGCACATACATGCACATATGACACACGCATGCACGCACGCACATACACACACACACGCACGCACACACACATATACGCACACTCAGATTCAGACATTCAGACATTTTCTTATAGTTTTAGTTATTACTGCACATGCAGACTAATTGTGCCAAAGAGTGCATGTTTATGAGCGCTGTGATGCTCCCCAAGTGTTGTGCATTGCATAAGTGCCATTATTGACTTAGTGGCACCATGAGTGGTGAGGACATCCGTTGAGCCTCAGCCATGATGCATGCTTCTTTCTACTGTACTTGTCATTTCGCTTTGGGCTCAGTAATTAGCCGCTCTCTCCCAATGGAACTGCCCATTGACCACTGATGCCTTGGAGCGATGGACTACCAGTGGTGGTCCAAGTGTGAAACATCTCCTTTGGTTCCATTCGTTATGCATGCATTTCGCACCCAACGGACATTCCTGCAAGCGTGGTCTTGGACCGTTAACGATTTCCAGTCAGTGTCGACTTCCGTGCCCTGCGCTCGCAGCCGCTCTAGGTGTGAGACGCGGAACTGTTAATGGCGACAGCGGTGGCGATGGCCGACACATGTTAGATGGATCGAACATGCAGCAAAACATTTCTAGACATTATGTGCAGCCGTGTTTTACACGACTGCTCTGTGTTTGCCACATGGCTCTGTCAGTTCTTTGGTTTACGTGTACCTTGGCTTACTTTCGTCATCGCTTGTCGTATGTCGAATTCCTCGTGTTTCCTCTCTTTTTATTTCGCTCTAAAACCAAATTGTGATGTTTCAATCAAAATTAAATAAACATCCATTAATTCACTGGTGTATGAGAAAAGTAATTTTGACGATATCGGGAGAATTAATATTCACAATTATTTTTTATAGTATGCTTTATTTTATTTTGGGTTTTAAGTAGGACTTCATCATTTCTGAAATTCCAAAAGTGGTCAGCATTACTGTTATTTTTGTTTAATAATAATAATATTGGTGAAGCAAAATCTTCAAATAAACAGCCAATTCTGGCTGTTATTTCTATTTATTTATAGTATGAAGGCAAATGATAAAAGACATTAAACAGCCAGGTCTCGGTGGACTGTAGTAAAATTATTCACAGAGCAGCTTATTTGAGAACACTACTTCCAACAGCTGTATATACTCATGACATAATAATTTGCTGAATTGCTTTATGCGTCCTCTTGAATGATCAATCCTGTATCACTGATCAAAGTTACAATGTTATAAATACAATACTTGCACCTCCTTTGTGGTTTACAGGGAGACTCGTTTACAGAAACACACATGATAGTTAAGACTAAATTCAGGATTTTAAAACGTTTTTTTCACAGTCTCCTTGATGTTTCGATGCCAGCATGACTAGTTCAGATAAACCTTTATCAAAAGTATTATATAATTGTTTTATACTGAAGGGATGGTAACGCAGTTGCTTAATTTCCATGAGAACGCTGACATTGCGGCATGAGTGATACACTTCTGTGATCACAGGTTAATTGTCCCGTGGAGCATGAAAAGACATTGAAATGGAATCGTTGGTTGGGTGCGAATAAAATGTCAATTTACACCTGGCGATATCGTTTTAATTAAGTGCTTTGAAAAACATGGCAAATTGTGAGTGACTGACACCGTTCAGTGGCGCTGTTAGCGTGGCATTCAGTTGGCACGGGTTGGCATGCTGTGACAATCCCCAGCCCTCCAGGGTGGTCTATGAAAAACTCCAGGATTTGGATTCATCTGAAATGCAACCTGGTCGTCCAGGTGTGACTGGAGCCTTGTGTGCAACCACGCGTGAAATGGGAACTGACTGTGCCTTAGGCACTTGCAGTGGTGTGAGATAGCATAGGTGTGCACTGCTGTGCGTGCATGCAAGCGTGTTGTCGTGCAAATGCGTGTTGTCGACAATTAAGGGATCAGTTATTATTGATGGTGATAATTGGAAGTAGCAGCAGGAGTGAATGTGAGATTGTTGAAATGTGATGGAGGGAGGGGGGAGGGGGGGAGGGGGAGGGAGGGAGGGGAGGAGAGGAAAGGTGGGAGGTAGGGTGGGAGAGAGGGAGGGAGAGGGAGGGGGGAGGAAGGGTTGGAGTGAGGAGGGAGGGAGGGAGGGGGAGGAAGGGTGGGAGGGAGGGTGGGAGAGAGAGGAGGGAGGGAGGGAGGGAGGAGGATTTTGTGTGTGATTTTGTATGTGCGAATGCACTGAATCATGCTGTGTGTGTGTGTCAGTGTTCTGCATGCTGCATGTTTGAGATCATGTGGCTGTATGTTGATATGTTTGCGTTTCTCAAGGAATGTATTTTTGTTTCGATCCATATTCGGTACTTAGATTTTAATAGATTTTTATTACAGGTATCAGCATGTAAGTTGATTCCGTATTCCGTTACATTCATGTTGATAGAAGCTTGTTACCTGTCAGAATACGTGTTACGTTCAATGGAACTGTTGGAACCATCACGGTTCCTTCACTAGCGTTAGAGTGAATGTTATTACAGGTGTTCATTATAGGCAGGTGTGTGCTTAGGCGGTTTTACTGTATGACAGACATCTGTCTCTGAATAAAAATATACAGTAGACATGCTCTTGAATCATGCAAAGTTGACCTTCATCCAGTCTCCAATCCTTTTAATGTGCGTTTTCATTTCACTTTGCTGACAAAAACTACACAACATAGCGTCTAAGGTGGGGGGGAATCATAATGACCAGCGGACAAATTGAAAGGATGGGGGCAGTACCACTTAGTGTGCAGGTGTTCACCCAGTTTGAGGACGTATCCAGGCATGCCTGTGCCTACGGGCATTGCAAAAAATTGTTGGACCCACTCCCCCGCACGCCCTACTGGAAAGATGCCACAAAAGTATGCCTTGATAAAACATGAAAGAAACCACCGCAATTATGCTGACAGTTCTCGCATGTTGCTGACTAAGCAACTAGTGTTATCAGGTAAATAAAATGTAACTCTGTCTTGTTGGCCTTGAGTTTCTTGAAGAGCGTGTTACTCAAGAACAAGAACAAGGAAGTTTATTTTGACCCTGTTTACAATACAAATAAAAATTGAGTGATAGGAACAAAATATGCGTTAATATGTTCACATGGAAAACAATATAACTTAATAAGGGGTCAGTGACTCCTATAAACACTTAACAGTCACTCTCATAGGAGCAACCAACGAAACATAATTAACTAACTCATTTATACAAAAGGTTATGACAGAGCGTGTGTGCAGAAGGAGAAAAAACGTGCATGAATATTCAAGTGTATATATTGAAATATGTGTGATAATATGTAATATAAATTATAATAGACAGTAGTCGTATATTCATATATGTATTACTGATTTAGTCGATTTTGATAGCAAGTATAGCAGTATACTCATATATAAATATAATCAATGCATGGACTAAAATTCATCGGTGTGGTTTTTTGAAGGGGAAATTAATTTTGTATGGCAGGTGTTCTCATGGTAGGCTAGGGAGCACAGCTGGTTTGGTATTGCATGAATGGGAAGAGACTAGGGAGTATTTTAGAGGTGCTCCAGTTGGCTAGTGCACCTCTTTGGGAGTGTTTAAGGGCATGGGGAGTGTTCAGAATATGCGGGGGAGTGTTCCTCACCTTTGTAGTGAAGTAAACTTAACCTGTGTGTAGTGCAATCTCCCCTCTACATTATCACTGATGTCCTGGTTTACACAACCTCCCGCGGACATCAGACGTGTTCTTGATGCTCCTTGGTTTACAGCCTACCCGAAATAACCTGTGGCGCCTCTGGTGGGTAAGATAACACTAACATAAAGGTGAAATCATGTGAGATTGTCGACAGAAGTACAACACGTAATTCGCGCGAATCCTTTGCCATGCACGGAAACTATCGCATATCTGTGCTAACGCTCATGCTCAATCACATTAAAAAAAATTTCAAACATCAGATCAGCCAATTGTTGCGTTCTGATGATGGCGTTGTGATTTCTGTTTAATTATTAACACCAGTAAGTGTTATTGTTGGTGCCATGTATTCTTTGCTGAAACAGTAATTCTTTAAATATTTGCGTTTTTGTCATTGTCATTGATACATCATTGTTCCGACTTTTCTAATTTAAAATACAAAATTGCCCAGGTACCGACTATTCCTTTGTTTAAATTAAACTTAGTGACATACATCATGTCATTATCGTGTGTACTTATTTTATTGTAATATAAATTTAACCTTAATTTACTTTTGTGCACATTTTCACTTGTGGCATAATGACTGGGCGTATCCGTTTGTGGCATTTTAAGGACATTATTTTCCATTTTATGCTGTCATATTTGCAGTTTTATGCTGATAGGATGGTGTGCTATGGTAATACATAAAATAATCATTAAAGGTAAAAAATGTACAGTTATTGTTTGAGCTGCTTGCTTGTATTTTTCTGATGGTCGGAAACTTAATCTAATTAATCTAATTAACCTAATTAATGCTTGGAGGCTGATCTGTGGCAATGTTATTGTGTGTCTGATAACAAATGGCAGACAGGAGCCATCCTCGAAAACAACAGCTGAACTGTATTCGGGATTTGTGTTAATTAGTCTGGTGGCCATTTTCCGGTCCCTCTGATGGCTTGTGGCGTTCAACAGGTGGCAACATTACTGGCTGGTGTGTCGCTGCCTGGAAGTTACTAAGTTTTTTACTAGAGGAGGAAGATGAGATGGGAATACAAGGAATCGCTGCTTGTTATTCTCCCTTTATTGACAGTATTTGCAGGGCAGTCTGGTGGAACAAATTTTGAGAAAATTGTTATGAAATACAAGACGGAGACAGCTGTCATAAAGATAAGAGGCCCCTTGAATGTGGTGTGTTTTCTCGAGGTTATTACCTTTTCAGTAAAAAATGGCACAGCTGTAAAGGTCCGTCCTCAGTTTGATTTGTTTGCTTGTCTTGTTCCAGACTCATTTTGCGTATCCACTATGACATGACCACTCTCGTATCCACTACAACATGACCGCTGTAGTATCCACTATGACATGACCGCTGTAGTATCCACTACGACATGACTGCTGTAGTATCCTCTATGACATGACCACTCTAGTGTCCACTACGACATGACCGCTCTAGTATTCACTACGACATGACCACTCTAGTGTCTACTCCGACATGACCACTCTAGTATCCACAAAGCCATGACCGCTCTAGTGTCCACTATGAAATGACTACTCTAGTGTCCACTATGGCATGACCGCTCTAGTGTCCACTACGACGTGACCGCTCTAGTGTCTACTACGACATGACTGCTCTGATGTCCACTATGACATGACCACTGTAGCATCCACTGCAACGTTCTAGCTCGTTTGTATACATTTTTTATTTAGTTTTGGTGTAATCCTCGGACATTAAATTATTTTTATTATCCAGTCAAAATTCAGCAAAAAAGGGCAAAAGTGGTTCGTCTCTATGCACTATGACAATGCTATTGACACTTTTTGCAAGCTACCTGATCTGACGAAATAAAAGCATGCAATCTATTATTAGATGATATATTACTTAAACTGCAAATTTGAACATCAGCCAACCTGATTCGTGATGGACTAGATCGGTTGAGAAGGGAGGTGTAGAGACATACTGGTGGTCATGTGGATAAACACTAAACTTACTAACAAACAACCTAATTATAATGAGATAAAATAATGTTGGAATTAGATTAGATGCCCTTGTGATATCAAAGTCCAATCAAATGAACTTGACAAATCTGACACATTGCATAGGGCAGACACTCTGACAGTAGTATCTCCCATATGTAAACAAACCATAATTCAACCAATCATATGTAAACAAACCATATGTAATCAAACCATAAGGAAACAAAACATAAGTAAACAAGCCATAAGTAAATAAACCATATGTAAATAAATCATAAGTAAAAAAAAATTATTTTTCAATTCCAATATTTTGAAATCAAATCTCCAGCCTTTTGAAGTCATATTTATAATTTAAAACTGATCAAGATAACTGCATTGGGCTTCAAGTGTCTGGTCAAGTTTAGAGCTAGAATATTCATTATTGGATGAAATCCTCTGTAGACATTTAGCCCATGACAATTCAAGACAGACAGACAAACAATCCCAGAAGTATTGTGGTGGTACAAAAAATCCCAGAAGTCTTGTGGTGGTACAAACAATCCCAGAAGTTTTGTAGTCTTTGGTGAGGTACCACCTGAACTGTGTGGCTAGAGATGCCAATGGATGAATCTCACACTATCAAAACAATGCCACCTGCCCAGTGTGTTTGTGCTGGGAACTGCCTGTAGCAAGACCATTAGTTCAACACAACTCTAATCACTTTTGCCTCTGGACAATGGCCAAGGTGTGCAGTATCCAGTGCCCACTGCGGCTAGTTGTCTTCGATGGGGTGCTTATTGCTATGAATGGAAACTAATTCTAGTGTGATTTACATGAATATCATTACTCTATATCTTGTCTCGGTTTGGACATGCCCAATTGGTTTTTTGTTTCTGTAAAGTGGTATGGCGTCTCATGGTGTCTCATTGGTGCCACTGCCTCCAGACATGCCACTTAGGACGGTCAGGTTTCTCATTTAAGGACAGTGGCTTATTTCATACTTTCTGACTCACCGGGCTCGAGATGGATGCGCAGGTGTTCGTTGACAAAAAGTAGCCAAGGCAATGATAGATATATTACATCTGGCTGCGTGATTTTCGCCATGCAGATATTATGTTTTGGGTATAGTGTGTGCTATTATAAATTTCTGATTTATCGTGAAAAGTAGAATTTTATAATTTATCTTGTTAGCCACTCAGGTTTTTAGAGTACTCTGAGTTGATTGAACCCACAAAAATATTTGGCTGTGTAACTGTTTTGTCAAAAAAGTTGCTACATCTGAATGATATTATCCTTAGCGGTCTTAAAACAGTTTCCGGTCTTATAATAATAGTATATATATATATATATATATATATATATATACACACACACACATATATATATATACACACACATATATATATATACACACATATATATTCCTAGATCCCATTTAAGTTGATTGTTTATACATATGTTGCCAAAGCCGATCTGCTTAAAGTTTAGATGTGTCATTGCGGAGCGAATCTGTTTTAGTTTAGCATCGTCATTGATAGTGCACAGTTTAACCGAAAATGAAATAACTTGTGTAATTATTTACCCCCACCCCAATTTTTTTTGGGTGATTTTGAGCATGTTTTTTTCAGAGCCTTGTATATTTTGAAATGCCATATTTGCCAGCAGACCGGGGAAGCCGTATATGCATAAGCTGTCAACTTAAACGGGATCTAGGAATATATATATATATTTATATATATATATATAATTATATAACTATGACAACTTTATATATATATATATATATATATATATATATATATATATATATATATATATATATATATATATATTCATTACACGTTCTACATTAAAACTTAAGCCAAGCTAAAGAGCCTTTTGTTTGAAAATCATGTGCTATAACACCTTTAGTTAGCATGTTTACATCTCTGTTTCCCTCATGTGAATCCAACGCCCCAGAGACATTCACTTGCTGCACTGAGAGCTGTGTATAAACCTCGCCAGGTGGCACTGCTAGTGAATAGTGTTTGATTTATGATGCGTTTCTTACACATTTGTTTAAATAAAGCAGCCAGGTGAACTGATTCAATGCATCATCCCATGTAGGGCCTGTCTTTTGGGCTCAGCTGGTGTTTTGATGACAAATTTGATGACAAGTGACAGCATCATCTAGCATGTCTTGTTTGTGTCCAACATTGTTTGTCTGGTCGAGTACAGCTGCCTCGCTGATTTACCAGATATACAAAGAATGCCACAAATCTCTAGATAACATGTGGACAAGGAAGCCATTGTTTTAGTGAGAGTCCGCATTTCTTGGCTAACTGTTAGCAAAGAGCTTATATTGAATATTATATATTAAATACAGGTCCACTGGTTTTATTTTCCAACGCCGGAATCATATTTTTGTTGTAGAAATTAATTGTATATTGTAGACGCATTTAAGCATAAATATGAGTCATCCTTCAGACTTTATGCAATTGTTTAACATTTGTAATTAATATCCACTGTGATATTTGGACATCACACATCACAGTGTTATTATTCTCTAAGCAAAACTGGATTTATGATAGATTTTGATTTTCTGAGGCCATATTGCTCTAACCATGGTAGTCACATGGCCCCAGGTATTATTATGTGGCATTTAATTTTCTGAACTCTGTAAGTATACAGAATAATCTGTTGAAATGAGGCATCACCTCCACGCAGGACAGACTGTGGTTTAGTCCTCATGTCCTACTTGTTTGTCATAGTGTCCTCTTTCTGCAATCATATACTATCCTGGAGAGTATTTAGTAACATGCTAGTTCTCTTTGTGGTTGGCTGTTCCATTCAGAAAGTTTCTGTAACATTTGGCGTGGAAATAACACCATCAAATGTAACCTTCCTATTCGAAGCCACTGAATAGCCCAATACGCCTTTTCTACATTGTCAACATGCACGCATTATCTGAGTATGTCCTTGAGTGACAGTTGCATGTGTGTAGGCCGTTTTAGACACAAGAGCTTTTAACTGAAATAGGCACTAGAACACAAGAGTCAATCACTCCTCAGAGCTGCCGGTGATCACCTTTTAAAGAGCCCCTTCAGTTGGCCATTCAGAGTAGCAATAATGGTTACAGCAATAATAGTTAGCTGGAGCAATACCATTGAGGAATTCGCCTTCAGGAGACAATGCTACACACGATGGAATGTTTAGGATGACAGAGGCGGAGTTTGTACATGTGAACTGGTCAATACATCAGTATGCTGATTTGTGCCATTAACAAGTGGCTTTGACCCATGACACCATTATGCCTTGCTTGCCCCTTTGCAGGTGTTCTGGACATCCCTGGTGACATAACCCTAACTGTAAGTGTGACCCAGACAGAGGGTCATACAAATGACATGAGAGGGGGACAAAGTAGTAGGTGTTTGACTGTCAGAGACTGTCAGAGGTGTAATAGTCTGAAGTAGTTGGAGCCATCTGTGTTTGTTTGGCAGAAGGCAGTGGTTTTCTTGTTAGTTCTATTGGCATGTGTCAGTGTTGGTTGTGACTGTGCGGAGGACAAAGCCTGTTGCAATTACAATTGTTGTTCAGTAATCAGATTGTGTATAACCTTCTTGTCCATAACACAAGCTTAGATATGTGGGCTTTCTTGGTTAAAATATGCAAAGGCAGTTGGCAGTTTGTAGCAACTAGTGGTTATGCAGATGTTGGCTTTCGGTGTCTGTATGAGACGTGTAGTCATCAACACACGTGTGTAACTGGAAAACGTGACGATATTTGAGAGGTTTTTAGCTACAGATAAAAATAGTTTCTATTTCTCGAATTGACTGCAATTAAATTAGCATTAGAAGTTTGTCTGTGATGTGCATTCATTATCTGTGTCTAATGTAACTACTTCTGTGTATCTATGGCAATGTGTGATGATAAATATGATGAAACCCCCATCTTCTTGCAAGTGAACTTTGTTAAATCTAACTGATATAAAGTATCACTATGTAATGAATCACGTAACTAAATTGCATTATTGTCTTGCAGGAGTTTCTTTATTTTCACTGATGTGATAGTTAACAAATTACAACCAAAAGGCTGACATATGGCTGTACAATAAATGCAACATAAATAAAAATATTTTACTAACAATGTTTTAAAGTGTATAATATATAAGCACAAAAACTTTAGATAAAAATAAAATATAAAAATGTAGATAAAAATAAAATATAAATGTAGATAAAAAATTAAATATTAAAATGTACAAAAACAAATTAAACAGTGAATTGTAGATACAAAATTAAATAGTAAAATGTAGATAAACAATACAATGTTAAAAGCTGCCCACAGTTGAATTTAATAGAATTACAATGGCCACCATTATAAAGACCATTGTCCTGTTCATTAGCACATCCTTCTGCTGCGATCTGGGCCACCAATTTGTCGAACACAGATGCATGGTGTACAGACATGGGACAACATAGTTATCAGCCATAGGAGGCCTTGGCTTGCTGGCTACACCTTCACCAGGTCACCAACACTGAGAATCTAATCCATCACAGCCATTGAGATGCAACCTGTGCCAGGCAACTGGCGCAAGATTGATGGGGCAGAGGAGACTTTGCTTCTTTTCTCGCTAATTCTCTCCTAGGTGTCTTGAGCGATGCTCAGCGTGAAATGGGATTTCGCACCTTCTGTTGCTTTACGCCAGTGTGTCGTTTATAAATGCTATCAGCTTGTCAGTTTTGATGTAGTGTTAATATGCGCAGTTTGTCGCCTCGATTCTGTTCGCTACAGGGTTGTTAATTGTGTTCACTGTTGTTTTTATTGATCATTAATTTTACCATGTTAAGGGTTTGTTTATTTATAAATGTTATTCTGTTTACACATCAGTGGCGTGCAAATTGTAGAACTTTAGCTAGACCACTGGTTTTCATTAACTCACGTGAGAGCAATTAGGTTCGCGTTTAGAGGAATGGTTTTTCTTTCATGTGCAATATGTTTTTTAATTGTTTTGATCCTGTCAGCAATAAAGCTTGACAGCTATATTGAAACCTAGGAGGTTGGCTAGCTGGTGCTCGGCTAACTACAGCTGATCTGTGCTCCCCCAGACAGCTTGTCAAAACTACAAGCTGTAAGCTGGAGGCCCTCCCACGGACTAGAGTTCCATACAGTCTTATCATCATAAACTTGAGTATTTTAAGACTACCAAAGCAAAACACAATTTTTTTTGACGTTACCGAAACCTACCGCCAGTCATGTAATAGTTTCAGTTGAATTACAATGATTATTGGGCATAATGTAATCATTTACAATTAGTTACGCTTACAGTTCTAATTGATCCATCCACTAGGGCTGTTGCTTACTAGAAGACTATTAGGTCTAAAAAAAAAAAATTTTCAAAGATATTGTAGACACTGTGTGCATTTGTTATTAGTTAGGGATTTGTAATTTATATTTATTGTAAAGATATTGTACATGTATCATACATAACTATACTAGTTGGGGTGATCCATATATGTGTATCACACTTCTGTTCACTCCCTTTCCACCAACACTCTGTTGTTTATTTAATTTTTTACATGTTTGCAATATTTGAATTTGTACTGTTGGTTGTTGAAAATAAAATTTCTGATTGGTTGGTCGGTCGGTGAGTTCTGTTCCAAATATATTAATGTGTTGCATCACTGGCTTTAACGCAGTAATTGTGCATGTGTTGGTGTAGGGTTACACATCTCTCCACTGACATTAATGCAGTGATTGTGCATGTGTTGTAGGGTTACACACCTCTCCACTGACATTAATGCAGTGATTGTGCATGTGTTGTAGGGTTACACATCTCTCCACTGACATTAATGCAGTGATTGTGCATGTGTTGTAGGGTTACACACCTCTCCACTTGGCCGCCATGAACAGACATGAAGCTGTGATTGAGATGCTTGTGCAAGTCTACAGTAAGTCATTCCTGCCTCTCATGTCATGTGATCTACAGTAGATTTGTTTGAGCAGTTTTAGCAGTCAATGTCATCTTTTACTATAGCTCACTATCAGCCCAATCTTCCACTGTGGCTATAAATACATTATAAGAACTTGTAGCTGACAAACATGTAATCACATTGACTTCGTGTATGGAGCCAGTTTATCGTGACTTCCTTGTCCGTTGTCAACACTGTAGGTGTATATACCTCTAGGAAAGCCAGAAGGCTTGAGTCTGTGTGCGTGTGTGTGTGCGCGTGCGTGTGCGTGTGTGGGCGTGACTGTCTAATACTTGAATGCGCATCTTTAAAAGGGTGAAACAGAAAATAGTGGATAGGTAACATTTACAGTCCTCGTGGTGTCTCTAAAGGCCTGGAGTTAGCAAGATTCACCATCACTGGGAGATCTCTTGGAATGCCTCACTCAGATAATGCGCCACATGCAGCACTGTCCAGCCTAATGGTGTACAATTTGAGCAATTACAGGTGATCAGTAGGTCTGCTAATAACAATGCTGTGTCTAATTGACACACAGGCCATAGCTGAGGGCAGTCTTTGTCATTACACTATGCGATTTTGTACTTGTGGTAATGGCCTGGTGCTGAGAGGGCTAATGTGTGCACTGAGAGGGCTAATGTGTGCACTGAGAGGGCTAATGTGTATCCTGGCAGAAACAGCTTGTGCAACTGTGGCTGCACATTTTCTTTGGTAGTTGTAATATATTTTCTATTGTACTAGTGTTAGTTGATGGCTGACAGTTGATGGCTGACAGTTGCAGTCAAAAATACAGCAAATGTTGACATTTGCTCAGAAAATATCTGAGAAGGCCAGGTTACATATATATATGACATTGGATTCTCGATAAACCAATGGCTTCCTTGTCCATTTGCCGTCTGGGTTTATTGCTTTTGGGTGGCTATCTTGTTAAATGTTAAATCAAATGAACTAAACCACGACATCCGCCTTGTTATGTTTTATAAGACACTGCATGGCATAGTCGCCCTGGACCTCTTCCCCCAACTTATACCCCTGGTGAGACCCTCTTGACACACTCGTTCTGAAGCTTTTCAACTCCCCCTAATCACTAAGCAATTCATCCAGTATAGCTCTTTATCCCGTACAATAACCAATTGAAATAACCTGCCAGCCAACGCAGCTACAGCACCAAGTTTGGAGATTTTCAGACAGAAGATCTCCAGCTTGCAACATTAATTGATATTGCATTTTTCACGCTATCAACTTTTCCTCTCCTCAAATTGCAGTTCTACATGTACTCTATCATCTTTTCCCTTTCTTCCAAATATATTACTTTCTATTACATCACTTTAGCACGTGTGCACACACACCGAGTCTATAAGCCTTGAAGAAGAAGACAAAGATTGAATGGACTGAATAGTTTCTGTTTTTCAGTTATTTTGTACCCATGTAATGTAGCACTGAACATGAGCATGCGTGCGTGAGCATGCGGGCATGTGCGTGTGTGTGCGTGTGTGTGTGTGCTCGTGTGTCCACGAGCTATCAAAGGTTTATGAACAACAATGCCACAGTTCTTGGCATTGTTCCTCATGTCTGAAATTAGAATGGTTTCTCTGTAGATAACTAAATGTGGACAAAAGTATGTCAACATGTTAACAAGTATCAACACATTCCGAGCCGTAAAGCATCACATGTTGAATGCATACGTATGGATTGCGTTGAGAGCCGTGCGCTGAAGGATTGCAACGGAGCGCAGCAGAAGACTTACAGCGTGTTGACACATGCTTTATTGCAGACAAATTGTCATGACTTCAGTTTACGCAAGTGTGATTTTATGGTGTGCGCCATGCACTGGGCATATAAATATGGCTGTTTGATTTCACCAGGGACGATGTCCCCCTTACGCTAATGCTCCATGGTCATAAGTGAGTCGCTGCGGTGCAGTCTTCACTGTATCGTACCAGTGAAATGATCCCACTGCGCCCTCGTGTTGTGATTCACTAAAACTGGCGCTGATTCGCAATCATCTCTTTGAAATGGATTTGACGATTCGTTGAGTGTCGCCGAACTCTGTTGAGTGTCGCAAATCTCGTCTGAGTGTCGCAGATCTTTGGTGCTTAATATAGAACCACTTCTGTGGCATTTTGATGGTCGTAGGAGAGGAGAACTGAAGGCCATTTGTAGTCCCGCAGTGGCAGCATGTTGTAGTAATGGTGTATGCTGTAGTAATGGCTTGTCTCACACGTACTAATACAAACACTGTACACGTGTCTTATGGCCAGTTGTCAGTCCTGACATCAGATGTGATCTTTTTCTATATTGCTATATTTCAGAAGGTCTAGCATGTGTCGACTAGTGTAAACTGATAACACATCAACATCATATAAATATCTCATTTGATGTCATTTTTGTATTATATCACAATCCGTCCTTCCGTCTGTCCATCCCTCCCTGCAACACTGGCCTCATGGTCAATGGCATGCAATGTGGCGTGATGCTGATTAAAGCAGAGAGTGGCACAAAGGTTAATTAATGAGGAGAAAGATTACACAGTTTCACCAGTGCCTTAATGATCTGACATTTCCTTCCAACTAAGCACTCTGTGGCATGCGTGCACTTTGTTCCCCTGTGCGTGCATGCGTGCATGTGCTTGTGCATGTGAGGTGTTATTACAGTTCTATCATTGATGTATTCTTTGCTAATTGACATTATCGTTTTGTCATCTTAAAATGTCATGGATGTAAGATTTTTGTACAGCAAATGACGGCGCTAATAATTGTCCAGCTGTATCTTCCCATTGGTGGTTTAATTTAATTACAATAAAAAAATTCTTATAACAGAAAGATGCGGAACGTCAGTGTCGTTTTACAGTGATCCAACTTGAGGGATATGCTTTGGAAGGGATCCTTTATTGAAACTGGTGCAGAAGGACAGTCTACAGAATAACACTTGGCTGTTCTATAGGAAACGTCTAAACAACTAAAAAAGATTATCTTCTGAACACAATTTAATGGCGCCAGCAATCAGGTTTAGCCTGATGCATCTGTGGACTAGCTTCCAGAATTTTAACAACATTCTTTTAATTGTGTTCCTCTTTAGAATATCCTGATATAAATTTGGTATTAAAGTGTTTGCAACAGTCACTTAATTTCTCCCCCAACTTGTCTTGCAGTGAAGCTGTGCTACTGTTGGGCAAGCTGCCTCTCTGAGTCACACGCTCCACCTCCCTGGAGACCCCACACAGGGCAATCTGTCCTTGCATTTGTGCAGAATATTAACTAATGAATATTAGTTTTAATAGATGAACTCTCTGTAGCCCAGCGCCACACTCATTTATCATTGTCTGTTGTGTTAGCGACTTCACTGCTGTGATTAACTGTCTCCCATGTATGCAGAGGTTAATTAATGAGACAGCGCTGCTGTGACTCTGCATGCAGAATGCTCATTGACTTCTGTGTGGAGTCTCCTGTCTTCTGCAGTCTTCTGTGCAGAAGATGGGTGTTTACATTATATTATGGCAGTTCCATTCTGTGCAGGAGATGCATGCCTTCTTTGTACAGAAGCTGCCTTTTTTCCTTTGGTGACACATTTTCTTAGCTCCTTTGAATATTTAATACGTAATTTTGCGTGTATAATATGCCCCCAAGTATAATACATACCCTGACTTTTTGCTCAAATCTGACATAATTTCAAGCAACCAGGTTTGACGTTGACACTGCGTTGCTGCTTTTTGCTCAAATCTGACAGAATTGCTATGTTGCCATGTATAATATCCACCCCAACTTTTTACCATCAACCCCCAATTTTCCCCTTCAGACAGTTTGGTTAAAGCATGGTTTAGAATGTCACTGCCTCATATAAATTACGTCTTTTAGTCATCACATGATACAAGTAGCTCAATCATGATCATGATGCCATGGCGCTCTTGGAGCAAAACAGTTTTGAGCATTTTTATCCTATGCAATGCATTATTACTGCAAACAGACACCACGCTCAATACAAACACCTTTATTTAATTTGTCCCAGCTTAAAAGTGATTATTTTTTGTTATGAGATCATTGGCCCTAGATATGTTGTTGAATTCCAGTTGTGTATTCAGTCTGACAAGTCTTTTTTGCCATGTTTTGCCTGGACTTTTAGGATTGATTTAACACAGGTTTATCTTTCATGCAATTCCAGGCCAAGATGTTTCAAGAAAAGTAGCACAAGTTAAACTGCCATTTGTCTGTTTCTGTCTTCAGGGGCGGACTCCAACATAAGAGACTACAGTGGCAAGAAAGCAAAGCAGTATTTATCGAATACCATGTCAAGCCACACTCAACGTAAGAGTTTATCCATCCCCATCACTGACCTTGATCTGCATCTCAAGGTCATAGACTTGCCCAGCCCTCTGAGTCCACCCCAGAGGTCGCTAGACCAGCTGACATCTGCGCCGGATGACTGAGCGGCTTACTAACGCATGCATGAACCGAGGATCGGCTTCAACTAACACTGTCTTGTAGTTGTTAACCCATGTAATGACGCTGCCTTGCAAAACTTCCTCCTTAAGATGCCCTGTAGTGAGATGCAGTTTTGAGGGAAACCTCTTCGTTACGGAAGAAGAAACAAGAAATATTGGCGATGTTTAATACTAATGTGGAGTCTGAAAAGTAAGCTGTCTATTATCTATTAAGCACAGTATTAGAGTAAAATGTAAAAAAATAAAATCTGGCAGAAACATATTTACTTTGGTTGAAACACTGTCACAGGCCATTTTGTTCAAAGCTGCCGTGCCAAAGAGTTTCTTGCAATTTCACATTGTTAAGAGCTACACGTTTGCTCAGATTCATTGCATCAACAGTGAAGGTGCCAATGAGTTACTTCACTTGTCAGAAACAGTTTGGTTCTTTCACCACACCAGACAAAACGTCATAACACTGACATTGTTCAGGGATGTCTTATGGAGGTAATTTTAACAAGCATGCTGCTCTAATGATCCGACTTATCCACTTGCTCAGACTGCATATGGAATGGACTGCTATTTAAATATGCAGGCTGGGCAAGTTCGAAGAAAGCATGTTCGTTATTACTAGATAGTTGGCATTTTAGATTTATTGGTACTAATGAAAACAAATTCATGGTGGTTGTGTCAATGTTTTTGTAGAATTATAGCCATCAGCATTGCTGATAAGACAACTGTGTCATGAAGATTGGCTGATAACAATAATAGCAATTATTATACTATGTGGTAATAATAATTGTAATAATAAAGTTATTTGTTCATGATTTATATAGTTTTTAAGTTTATCTTCAAAGTCACACATTGCTGCTTATGAATTGTTAAATAATTCAAAGGTTGTGCAAGCACGAATGTGATTAATTTTGTCAGGGTAAATATAAAATTAAAACGACTTTTGTTAATTGTATACAGCCATTATTTATGCCATATGGTCAGTGATTGTTGATACCGAGCAGCATAGATATGTCAGTGTCACGCAAATCTTGTTCTTGCAACCACAAAATGTTTGTAGCACCATGTTGACACATCCGGCGGCCTGTGTTTGCCAAGCGGGCGGAGGAGGCCTCGTGTTGGTCTAGGTTATTTACGTAAACCTGTCTTACAGGCACGTCATCAAGTGGAGTTTTTTATTTTTAAATTCAGCCAACCTACAAGTCAATGCAGTGCAGTGAAGTTGCTAAGGGGCTTTATAAATAAAAAATCCGATAATAAAAAAATTGGATGCGGTGGGTTTGTCAAGGGTTCACTTGGGATTATCACCAAAATTGGAAATGTATATTTTGTAGATTGAAAGTTTAAATTTTGTAATTATCAACTTACCATTACTTGCGTTGGTAATGGGTGTGCATCGACTCTGATTTTCCATTTCTTTTTGTCTTTGGATAGAGGTGTGGGTGGGTGGGTGGGGTCGACCCTTTCCACTTTTTTTGGATTATTGGGTTTTATGTTTACTAAGCCCCTTACTGCAGTGACTGACAGTGATACTAAACGCTTGCTTTGTCTTAATTAACCGCAGGCATAGCATGGCCAGTGGCACTCACGCATGTGTAGAATCATGAATCGTGTCTGAAGATGTTATTGTAAGTAAGTTATTCTGGATGTACAATAATATTACATAAAATTATTGCGTATTCAAAATTATAGTATTATAGAGACATAACTATATTTATTATTGTAACAAGAGTGTACAAAAATTATTCTTTTTTTTATTGGTGAATTCTTCAAGGGTAAATAGCAGTTTTTATATAATAATGATTATGTATACAGAAGTTTTATATTATATTAGATATATTATTATTAAACAGGAATTACCTTTTTTATACCATCAATTGCTTGTAAAACATAGGTGAACCCTGAGAACATAATATTATATTTTGCTATTCTTGAAAGTGTTGTTGTCATGTGATAAATGCATGGAAAAGTCCATCGAAGTTGCAAAGATAGTTACTGCTGAGTGCAATTTCACAGGGGCAGAATTTTCTTAACCTCTCTTTTATGCCACTGCATTGTCATTTTTCACTCGATAACAGAATAAAAGAAATGACGTGATGCCAATTCTGAACTTCATTGATGTGTTGAAATGTATTTAGTTAATTTCATGTTAGGAAAACCCTTTTCTATCAGTTTATGAAAATAAACAAAAACAACCTGTTTAGAAGTGTACAAAATACTAAAGTAAATCATAGACAAAGGTTGTTTTGTTTGGTAGAAGGCGCATCCTTAATTCTATAATGCAGTTTAGCTGATAATTCTGTATAAAACAGTGGTAATTTTATGTTGATGCTATACATTATTATTATAATAATGAAAAATAAAATAAATTTTATATGTAATAATTGATCAGTGATCTTAGTTTAATAATAACTGCGTAGTACAACAAAATGTAACATTTACATAGATGTATTTTATGTGGTAGCATTACATGTACAGTGTATTTGTCTAACTATTAAAACAAAAATATATCTTGAAGTAAATTAAATTTTTTATAATATTTCAAATTTGCAGCAGCTTATTTGCTGTTTGCCTGCAATTTGAGAACACAGGGTGAAGTCATGTAGAAGATCAAACTCTAAAATATATAATTTATATTGGGTGAAACGATGATGCTTATCATTCTTACGAATTAAGAAGTACTGGATTGTACGAGGAGCAGGAAAGAGAAATTGATGTTGACATTAAGGCAAACTAATACATGTACTCTGTTATCAGTGGCAGGCATTATTGATGGATTAGATTTCACTTAACTGTGATAAAGCTAAGTCAGATCAGATCTAATAAATTTAACCTTCAATTTGCAGCAGACCTTTCAGAGTCTTGTTGCAGTAAACCAGTCAATCATTAAATTTCACTAAAGTAAATGACATCAAAAGTATATAGTTTTCATTAATAAGTTAGCATTGTCTACGTTTATATGATAACATGAAATGTGATGCGGAACCTGTCTGTGAAGCACACGACAGCAACTACAAAACTGCCAATTTTTGAATTCCATCCACTCAGTTAATGTGTCAGTTTGCACAAAAGTGTGTTCATGTGTTTATATTAGTCCAGTCCGTTCACCAGTTAATACATATATCTCATATATTTTTTTGAAATAAATACTGCTATGTAATTTACCCTTTTTTTACTGCCTTTCAAATACTGTATCTGTACGTTAAAGTATCCTTTTGTGAGGCACAACATGAGGTAGAACAGAGGAAGACAACATCAGGATAAGACATGACAAATACTGTATCTGTACGTTAAAGTATCCTTTTGTGAGGCACAACATGAGGTAGAACAGAGGAAGACAACATCAGGATAAGACATGACAAATACTGTATCTGTACGTTAAAGTATCCTTTTGTGAGGCACAACATGAGGTAGAACAGAGGAAGACAACATCAGGATAAGACATGACAAGTGCTCATCTGGATAAGACCTGACTGTGCTGTATGAAACTTATGTATATAAAATTAAACCATTGTACGAAACTGTATAAAACCATTTTTAAATCCTGACCCATCAAGGAATATTTAATGTGTTGCTATGTTTCAGAAGGTAAAACTAGTGTCTTTAAATTGTTGTGTAACTATCTTGGTGATTTCTGACAATGAAGCATTGAATGTTTGCTCCCGCACACATGGGTAGTATGAGAGGAGAACTGTGCAATATTTATCTATCTACACATTCTTTTTAAACAACTATGGAGGATGCAAACGTAATATGCAAGGCATGGTTCACATTAATTACGGTGTGTGTTTAGTTTCAGTAACACATTGAAAGATGCTTTCTCTTTGTCGCAATCATTATAAATCACTGAAAACGTGTGCATAGTTTGTCGTATGTTTGCATATTAAGACATGAAAGGGGAGTAAAGTAATCAGTGTGATCATTTTAACACTACCCATGGGAGTTGGATTAATTTGTAACTTACAAAAGTGCAACTTGCTTTGAGATGAAAGCAGAATATATTCACACACTACCTATAGTGGCCATATTGAAACCTTCTGCTTTGTCACTTGAAGAAGAAAAAATAATAATGTTTGTCAAAATATTATTAAAATGTTCCATATTTTTTTCTTTCTTAATGATATGGTTGCACTAGGATTTCATACCTGTAGTCATTATGTGTGAATTTTCCTCAATCTGTTTTTATGGGTACATTGTTTTCTACATTGTGTTTCACACTAGAATGTCCACAATGTAAACTTTTCTACCGACACAAAACTTAAATAAAAAAGTATTATTTAGGTAACTTAACTATGACAAGGCCTCATTATATTTGTCTTGCTACTTGCAAGTTTTTTCTATGATAAATTGGTTAAATAGACCTATGCCATTGTGCTGTCACGTAACAGTACAATGTAGTTTTATCGATTAGTGCTGGTGATACTATTGTTTACCTCGAATGACAGGTGTGTGCTATTGTGCACCCTTCTCTAATTGCCCTTATTCATTTTGTTATGACACCACCATCTGGAGTTTATCATAAGTGTTGCATAAATAACGTGTCATTTTTTTGGAAAAAAATTTAAGCAAATGTTCATGCCACTAAACACTGACAAAACAGCAATATTATGATGTCACGATAATCTAAACAAGCAGTTTTAAACCGGTCCCCATATTCCCACCAAATTTAACATGCCCATTTCCTACACAAACATCACCTCGCGAATTTGGTTTACACTCTTCAAATTCTAATTGAATTACTCGCTCGACAAGACTGATGTGTTTCTGGAAAATTTAATAATAAAAAGAAATTCCAGCAGCGAAAGTCTGTGATTGATTTGCAGGAGCCCAGTAACTGGGACGCTGACTTGTTTAATTTCATCAACAAGGCACGATTGAACACGAGGCTGATTTGTCTAACCCATGAAATGATTCCAGAAATGGGCAACAAACGCGTGTTAGACGCGTCTAAATGTATGCTTCTCTGTAGCGGTTGACGTAGTTTCTTTGGAAATGTGTACAGTCTAAAATGTCATGCCATTTATGAGGTAATTTTTATTTGACCATGTTGGTTTTAATAACGACAATAAAAACATTTAGGTGGGGTTATGGTTGGGTTAAATTACATTGGTTAATTACAATAACAATTATAATTATGTAGCATCATTAAAGGTCAATTACAGTTACAATTGCAGCACTTCAAAAAATCAGTTACCATAAAAATTACATTACTTCAAAAAAGAAACTACAGGTACAATTACGGTGTGAAAGAATGTAATTACAATGCTTCGTAAAGGGTTTTAGGTAAATTCACGCATTGTTGCTGCCAGAATTGGTATCAGTTACACCATTTGGTTGATTACAATGATCAGTTACAATTGCAGTTACACAGAAGCAGAAAAAACTACAACTACATTGTTCTAAAAAATAAAGTACAATTACACTATAATTGTAAATAATTACACAATTACAATTCAACGAAATCCTTGTTAATTTAGAGTAATAAAATCATGTGAAAGATGCACAATGTGTGTGTTATTAAGTGCTGCCACCTGATGAGCTATGGCGAAAGCATTATAACAACTTAAGCACTGAGGAGTATGCATTGTTGTTGTATGTTATTATATGCGCTCTTGCTCTTATTTTACTATGTTCTATAACGTGGAATTTTTTACAAGTTATAGTTCTTCACTATGTACTTAACTTAACTTAATACTGACAGTGCAGGGAAATATTTTCTGAATCAAATATCTGTCAAACATAGTACTCCATAATGTACGTCACCTATTTCTTCTGTAGTAGTATCCTGGAGTACCCTATTTCTGGGTGATATCCCACAGATATCTTATTGACACTACATTAACCTGCCCTGCGTACACAGAGTGCATGTCGTGCTATTTATTAATAATTACTCCGCATAATTAGTTTCAATGGGTGGCCATTCTACGGCCTTGTCCAGTGTTATTGTCTGCCACCTTCACTCATAGAGGAGGCAGTTTCATCCAACATTTGCCCTGAATAGAAGACTGAGGCCATCACAGTGACTCATACACTTAGACCTTGAAGCAGTTGCAAATGCTGATTATGTCGTCCGCAGGTGTAGGTGATGCAATTACTTGCTTGCAAGACAACTGGTTGACTGAGTGATTGAGATGTCTCCAGCCTTGTCCGTTATTAGGTTAAGAGTTGGAGAACAAGAGGATGAACAATTGGACATGGAGAGTAGTTGATGAAAGCAACTCTCACATCGCCCTGTACATGTGACTGATTATGGCACAGACTGCTCTCACTACAACTGACAATAATTGTTAGGCAGTTATTATTATTTAAGTTAACACTGTTGTATGGATGAAAGTAGCATATATGTATTGTTTTATGTGTTAATAACAACATGTTTTTAATATATATATATATATATATATATATATATATATATATATATATATATATATATATATATATATATATATATATATTTTTTTTTTTTTATTTATATACACACACACACCACCACACCTGCACACCTGCACACACAGTTCCAAAGAGGACCAAAGTGTACCACTGTTACTGTATGGACCAATGCAGGGTCGTGTACATAGCTTTAACACTGAGGAACCTGATCATGAGAATGATGACAAGAAATATATTAGTGTTAATATAAATATATCAGTGTTAATATAAATATATCAGTGTTAATATAACTATATCAGTGTTAATTTAAATATATCAGTGTTAATATAAATATATCAGTGTTAATATAAATATATCAGTGTTAATAAAAAATATATCAGTGTTAATATAAATATATCAGTGTTAATATAATATATCAGTGTTAATATAAATATATTAGTGTTAATATAAAAATATCTGTGTTTATATAGATATGTCAGTGTTAATATAAATACATCAGTGTTAATATAAATAAATATATATATATATATACATACACATATATATATATACACATACACATACAAACACACACACACACACACACATATATATATATATATATATATATATATATATATATATATATATATATATATATATATGTGTGTGTTAATAACAATTCTGCTGTTGTACTATACAAAAGAAAAAGTTTTAAAAATAAACAATTCCTAGAAGAGATATCTTTATATGCATTGCCAGTCTGGTTTCTTGGAATACCTGTAAAAACAGATGATAATGTTTTATGAGGACACCAGACCACAGACACCTGCT
This sequence comes from Lamellibrachia columna, assembly GCA_963662155.1. Lineage (NCBI taxonomy): Eukaryota > Metazoa > Annelida > Polychaeta > Sabellida > Siboglinidae > Lamellibrachia > Lamellibrachia columna. Next base: position 46,403,646 of record OY759267.1, read on the forward strand.
CCTGCATGGGGACACAGACCGCAGACACCTGCTCCTCCATGGGGATACAGACTCTGTTGCTCTGGGTGGGAGTGTGAGCATGCATGACACGTGCACACACAATACCATTACATGCACACACACACTTGCACTCCCTGCATGGCACAGCCACCTGTGTATCCCCACTGAAGACCCTGAAGGAATATCTTCCCCCCCTGGGAAGATCCCTGGCACCACTTCCCCTCCTGTACCAGGTGGCTCCCTGTGCCTGTCAGTTCCCATTAGCCTCAGTGGCACAGGAAAGCTGCTGCCATTAAAGCATTGATTTTAACGGTTCCCTGTCTATGCTAAATCCCCCCCTCCAGGTTCCATGTCTATGATATATCCCCCTCGAGGGATCGGTATTGGGAGGGTCTGTTTTCCTCCAACCTTGATTCCAACTACTCGGATGACATCTGCAGGAACCAACTGTGTAATTGTCCGTTGACTTTGTCCACATAAACAGAATGAATAGGTTCAAGGAAAGCACGGCACCCTTGCTCTACCCTTATTGGGTGTGTAGTCCAAAGAGTCATCTTAAAAAACAAAACTCTTGGCTCTAGCCCCAACCCTAATGTAATCACTAAATATGTCCGCAAACCCCAAATCTAGCGACCCCAGACTTGATGGAAACAGACATTCGATGGCAGTATGAACATGAGACCCATGCTGCAGTGGATAAGAGGCCATATAAGACTACCTTTTGTTTATTTCAACATATTTGATCTACTCTACTATATCCAGTTGACAAATCTTTCACTTTCAGCGTTTTAATTACAAGATGTGTTTTTGTGTGTTTCATACTCAAGTAATTATATTAATAACTGCATGCAGATTATTTGTCTCTTATGAATACCTTCATTTCAGGTTATTAAAACCATATGCATTAATATAATAATAATCAATAATAAAATATAAATATAAAATCACCATTGAACACAATAGAGTACCCTCACCTGTCAAGACCGCTTGAGTCCATTAAAACTATACAGTTCTTAACACAAATGTTTTATAAAAATCATTTTCAACGTTATTTGGTATGTCCTAAAATCTGCCTATAGATGTTTAATGAATGATTTTAAATGTGCTATAAAGGATCACATAATGATATTTTATTATAGACCAATGTTGTAAATAGTAGGGTTTGTTTACATAATGTGTGTTTACATATTGGGTTTGCTTACATTTTGGAAAGTCTGTTAGAATTCCACCAAGTTAGTTATGCTTAAGTAACATAATTATCATATCTAATTTTATAGTGATGTAAATATATCTAATTTTATTTTGTTTTCGTGGTGACTAATAAACAGTGTTCTTTTGACTTCTTTCTGGTGTTATATCTATAATGTTATTAAGAAGTGATTAGATGTTTGTAATGTTGCAATGTAAATAACTCTTACCTGTTTACTCTATTGCCTCAAATTGCCTGTGTATCTGTGAGCAGCTCCCAGCCGCTGCGTCGTAAATGTGCAGTCTTTCTTAAATGTGCAAAGTCTTTCTTAAATGTGCAAAGGTTTTTTATCATAAAATAATGGTATTTAGTATAAACTAGATTTGTTCTTGCATCCGAACTTCCCACGTGTTTTAATGAACCACAAGTAAAAAAAATATAAATTTACCGTTTTCTGTTTGATTTAACTGTCTCGAATATCACATTTGCACTGCCTGCTGAATGGCAAGGTCGATATTCATAAACAAATAATGGTCAAATTACATTTAATCCATTGTGGCTCATTATACATGTTTTGGTGGTCAATATAGAATAGACATGTAGTTCTTATATACAACATGATTTTAATATAAAAGCAATCAGACATTGCACCTTTAATTATATACAAAGTTGTATTGAAATCATGCATGTTTATTTGCCTTGCAGAGATCCTACAGTCTCGCCGCTCAACCATAGGTAAGAAGACGTTTCTTTTTCATGCAATGTGAAATCGGGGTACATAAAAAGGAAAACTGTTTAGTAAAGAGGTTGTAATGCAAATATGGGTATTATTTAGCCGATGTGAGAAAAGCGTAGGGTTATGAGGAATATCTGGGGTGCAATGTGAGAAATGTGCCACAGACCTACTAGGGTTTGTAAACAGGTATGGGTGATACGTTGTGATGAAGGGGGGGGGGAGCAGGGTCTGGATCTTCAGGTGGATAAGGAGGGCCCCCACAGAGAAGTTTGGGGGCGAGAACAAAACCTCGAACTTGGCCCTAGAATTCGAAGGTGGGGTAGTAACCATAGAGGTGGGTGAGCGGCCAGTGAGTGACTGGTGTTACAAGTACCCTGCTGGCAGGTGCAGGCGGGTCAGGTCAACAGGTTAATGCACCATGTGAGACTGCTGAGACACTGGCTCCTGGAGTGATGGATGAGTTGGGATAAGTTCCCCCCCACACCTCTCAGATTGCTCCTGGTCATGCCCGGAGGCCCCCTGCTCCAGGCCAGGTCAAGGCTCGCATTGAGGGGTGGCTGTTTTGGTGTAGGGCTGTGGTCCTACTTGTGAGTGATTTGCTCTTGTTTGTGCTTTCTCATTGGACCTTTTTTATTTTATTTTATAATTTTTTTTTTTTTTTATATGCAGCACCAAAGAATATCATTATATAAATGTGATGCTATATATTAATAAACATAAACATTGTAAGAGTAAATTTGACATTGATGTTATGATTTCATTGTCATAATATTGTCTCTTATTACGTTACATGTAAGGCTCCTGTTATGTTCATAATCAACCATAACATTTTGTTTGAGCAAAATAAGCAAACATTTGTAAAAACATGTCTGAGAAGATATTAAAAATACCAGATTTTTAACCAGACTCCTGTTTTCATGTTGATAATTAACCCATACATTTTGTGTGAGAAAAATAGGCAAAATTTATTAAAACATGGGAGAGAAAAAATTTCTCGTAAACCGATACAAAATTGTGGAATTCCACCCACTTATCCCAGTAGGTGGAATCTTCACTGAGGGGCTATGTAGCCATTCAGGGGGTCAGTGCATTGTTCTCTTCCCCAGAGGGATATGACTGTAATTGGTAGGTGTCTGGGGAAGAATGCTTCGAATACCAACATTCCATTTGTCTAAGTAAATGCCAGTATGTTGTTGTAAAGTATACTCTTGGCATGGCACACAGTCCAGGTTTGTTTCGCCCTGGTTGTGTCGGCATCTGACATTGAATCTGCCCATTAGTTTTGTGATATGATAAGTGTTATTAGACATATAATGTGGAAATAGGTGACACAGTTGGAATGGGTATAGAAAAAGAACAAGCAATTTTGAAATCACGCCACATCACCGTTATCATGGATGGTATCATCTGGTATCGTTTCTATTCCTTTGTTGACTGTATTAGTTATATGTTGACACATAGCATATTAACTTTTTAATCTTCTCTTATATCCACAGTGTATGTGTCAACTAAAAACCTTATGCACTCTACAATAGTCATTGTCCCTATTAGGTCATTGTCCCTATTATGTCATTGTCCCTATTATGTCATTGTTCCTATTATGTCATTGTCCCTATTAGGTCATTGTCCCTATTATGTCATTGTCCCTATTATGTCATTGTCCCTATTATGTCATTGTCCCTATTATGGTGTATCCTGTTTGTCTCATCCTCCCACTATCTCTTCCCTGTCTCACTCATCACCTCCTTTGATGTCAGATGCTGGCTGACAAGTGATAGGCATCTCAGGAACTGTTATACCACTAGCTGATGGACTCTTCATGCATACATAATATTTGTTTACAATATTCTTTTAAATGCAGCTTATGAATTCAAATGTTTTGTTTAATTTATACTGAGTTAGATTTATTAATAAGATAATACTTTATTATTTTATTATTATGATTGTGTCAGACATTGGCTAGTCACAGCAGGGATTATGCCATCCCAGCGTAGGGAGTATGTATGCCGGTGTATGTACAGGCACAAGATATACAGCAGGAATTGCAGTACAGCACCATGTAGATGTGGTTCCCGTGTTGCTAGCCATCTGACTGACTGACCAGGGCAAATGGTTTAGTTTATTTGTACACTGACATGTGTGGTCATTACAGACTCCCAGGACTTTGGTTTGTAAGGAGGCGGCTGCCACTTATTGGTGTCAGAAAAGTGGCAGGCAAATTGGCAAGGCAAAGCATCTGTAGAATCCCAGTTCATAGTGGAATTTGTTACATAGCTTTGGGTGTAGCAATGATTGCGTCACACATCCCATACGAACCACTTCTTTTACTTGGTATGGTGCTTTTCAAAGTATTTGCGTCTGGGTCCGTTGGGTGGATAACTACAAGTTTAAATGTAAGTAAAAGTTAAGTAGGTTATTAAACCCCCATCAATGTCTGTTGGATGGTTATGTGTGGTAGGAATGTCTGTTGGTCTGAGCAAACTTTGGGATAATTACATGGCTAGAGAGACAGGTGTTTCTGCAAAGGCCAAGTTATGCTGCAGGGTGTTTTTATTATAAGATGCTCTGTTTCATGTTCTGGTGTGAGTTACACTCAATTAGTATCATGGTAAATACTTGTGTGGATTATTTAAGTCGTGGATTATTTAAGCCATGAGTTGGTAGGGCCTGCTGGGTAACTTTGGCAGAAGTCTACACCTATAGCTTTCTACGATGTTCATGTTTATAACTTCCAGTGACTGAATCACAAATAGCAGTTATGTCTAGTAGTAAAGTAACTAGTTTAGTTTTTCCTTTAAACGGTTTAGCTCTGGATACACATGAATTATACTGTAAGTCTGGAGTAAATCAGTTGCTGTATTGCACAGTTGAGAAGAAAGTACGTTAAACAACGGTGAAATGTTTCCTTATAATCGTCAACATCAATATTAATACTACAAATTTTATACCTGTTGTAGGTTGCACCCCAAAACCTGACTTTATATATATATCTTATAGCTACTTTATATTCTCATTATGGCTTCTCATTAAGTTTGACAGTCAAACTAGTCCCATTACAGCTAAGTTTTTAATCCTACAGTTCATGAAGAGGCAGAAGGGGAGCATTAACTATTTCTGGTTGCATTGAGACATTTAGACAACCAAGGGGCAGGAGGGGAGCATTAACTACTTCTGGTTGCATTGAGACATTTAGACAACCAAGGGGCAGGAGGGAGCATTAACTACTTCTGGTTGCATTGAGACATTTAGACAACCAAGGGGCAGGAGGGGAGCATTAACTACTTCTGGTTGCATTGAGACATTTAGACAACCAAGGGGCAGGAGGGAGCATTAACTACTTCTGGTTGCATTGAGACATTTAGACAACCAAGGGGCAGGAGAGGGATCACTATTTCAGGTTGCATTGAGACATTTAGATAACCAACGTGACTGGTGATTTCATGAAGTAGAGTAGCAAGCATGACCATCCTCCTGACGTAGCCCAGTGCGAGGTAATGATGGCCGTCACTAATATGAGAAAACACGCGCGTGAAGAGCCCCTCATCCCAGTCCAGCAGATTTACAATGCCGAGGCTGCAAAATTTACATCCAGTGGTGTGGATTTTGTGGCAAACATTCCTCGCTTCCATGATCTTTATTATCAAAGACATCTGCATTTGCTGAATCTGCTTACACAACAAGAAGATATTGTACTACTTTATAGTGAGTACAGTTAATGTAAAATTAATATATTTGTCTTAATAAAACTGTCTCGTTTTAATGCCTAATTAATTGTTCCTCTCATCTGTATTTGTAACGGGGGAAATGTAGCTGTAACGGGAAGTAACCACAAAGGGCATAAGCTAACTTGACCACCCATTGTCACTCTCTCTCACCCCCCCACCCTGAAGTGTTTGGTAACATAGTGGCAACCCTGAGACACTTATCTAAGTACCCCGGCTACACCCCACTTACTGGGGAGACGATGTACACACTTGGAACAGGGAAAAAATGTCAAACAGCATGTCAAATCACTTCATAGTACAAGACTTATTTTGGTATCGTCATGTGTACATGAATCCTCAGCCTACGCATGAGATACTGTGTTATTTCCAACTTAAGCAGAAGTTTTCCCCCAAGTGTCAGACGTTGTCAGAATGTCAACGTTCCGTACATCACTCACATCACTTTCTGCATCATGTAGTTTTACTGTTGCGATGTCGGATAGAATACATGACTCCAAATGTTTGTTAATAGTTTACCTCATTAATCATTCATATTGATTCCTCTATCAGTTATGTTTCTATATGATACCTGAGCTAACCACATCTCTGTGTCTCATGTCTGATCTCTTCCTAATGCGACATTTATGACTGCTTCTAAGATGGACTGCTAACATCTTAAGTTAGAACATCCAACAGAGATGCTTGGTAGTTATCTTGTCTTCTGTTACTGGACTGTGACTCAGAATGTTAATATCTTAAGTAAGGACAACATACATAGGTTCGTGGTGGTCATATTGTCTGCTGCAGTCTTTATTGAAATGTTAACATCTTAACTATTCTTAAGTAAGGACAACAGATAAAGATTGTCCATCATTATCTTGTGTACTGTTAATAGATTGTGTATAGAAATGTCAACATCCCAAGTAATGATAAGGCAATGAATTGGTGGTCATCTTGTCTGCAGTTAATGAATGCTGTATACTTGTTTGGTTTATATATCTGTGTTTATAAACACTGAATTGTCCAGACAGACCAGTGGCTCTCCAGGAATCTACTTGTGTTGATGTTACTTGGCATGTTAGCATCCCAGTACACTTTGCAGAGATCAGGGCAGATAATAGATGTTACTAATTGTTATTGCCTAAGCGTACAGAGCAGTGCTCATCTTCCTGTATTTGGATTAATTAAATTATATTACTTTTGACAATCTACCATTATTGTGATTGAAACAAGACATTTTTAAAGCTGTTTTTCTTAATCTTGGGCTGGAGCAAAAATAAAAAAAAATGGTAGTTAAGCTGTCGTCTTCATCTTTTGTTGGAGCAAAAGCAAGACATCTTTGTTAAACTGTAGTCTTTATCTTTGGCTGGAATAAAAACAAGAAATATTTGTTAAACTGTTGTCTTCTTCTTTGCCTGGATGTTAAAACAAGACGTCTTTGTTAAACTGTTGTCTTTATCTTTAGCTGGAGCAAAAGCAAGACGTCTTATTTAAACTGTTGTCTTTACCTTTGGCTGGAGCAAAAGCAAGACATATTTGTTAAACTGTTGTCTTTATCTTTGGCTGGAGCAAAAGCAAGACATATTTGTTAAACTGTTGTCTTTATCTTTGGCTGGAGCAAAAGCAAGACATATTTGTTAAACTGTTGTCTTTATCTTTGGCTCGAGCAAAAGCAAGACAGATTTGTTAAACTGTTGTCTTTATCTTTGGCTCGAGCAAAAGCAAGACGTCTTTGTTAAACTGTTGTCTTCATCTTTAGCTTGAGCAAAAGCAAGACAGATTTGTTAAACTGTTGTCGTTATCTTTGGCTCGAGCAAAAGCAAGACGTCTTAGTTAAACTGTTGTCTTTATCTTTGGCTGGAGCAAAAGCAAGACATATTTGTTAAACTGTTGTCTTTATCTTTGGCTCGAGCAAAGGCAAGACATCTTTGTTAAACTGTTGTCTTCATCTTTAGCTGGAATAAAAACAAGAAATATTTGTTAAACTGTTGTCTTCTTCTTTGCCTGGATGTTAAAACAAGACGTCTTTGTTAAACTGTTGTCTTTATCTTTGGCTGGAGCAAAAACAAGACGTCTTTGTTAAACTGTTGTCTTTATCTTTGGCTGGAGCAAAAACAAGACGTCTTAGTTAAACTGTTGTCTTTATCTTTGGCTGGAGCAAAAGCAAGACATATTTGTTAAACTGTTGTCTTTATCTTTGGCTCGAGCAAAAGCAAGACGTCTTAGTTAAACTGTTGTCTTTATCTTTGGCTGGAGCAAAAGCAAGACATATTTGTTAAACTGTTGTCTTTATCTTTGGCTCGAGCAAAAGCAAGACGTCTTTGTTAAACTGTTGTCTTCATCTTTAGCTGGAGCAAAAGCAAGACATCTTAGTTAAACTATTGTCTTTATCTTTGGCTGGAGTAAAAACAAGACGTCTTAGTTAAACTGTTGTCTTCATTTTTGGCTGGAGCAAAAACAAGACGTCTTTGTTAAACTGTTGTCTTTATCTTTGGCTGGAGTAAAAACAAGACGTCTTTGTTAAACTGTTGTCTTTATCTTTGGCTGGAGTAAAAACAAGACGTCTTTGTTAAACTGTTGTCTTTATCTTTGGCTGGAGTAAAAACAAGACGTCTTTGTTAAACTGTTGTCTTTATCTTTGGCTGGAGTAAAAACAAGACGTCTTAGTTAAACTGTTGTCTTCATTTTTGGCTGGAGCAAAAGCAAGACGTCTTTGTTAAACTGTTGTCTTCATATGTGCATGGCTGGAGCAAAAACAAGACGTCTTTATTAAACTGTTGTCTTCGTCTTTGGCTGGAGCAAAAACCAAGACGTCTTTGTTAAACTGTTGTCTTCATCTTTGGCTGGAGCACTGCTGCCTGAAATCATATGCTCGTGTAGCACAGCGGTTGTTGAACTGAAATGTTGAAGTCACAATTCTTGCTTGAGGACTGTCACTGTGTCAGTTGAGACTGGGGGTAGCGCCCACTCTTCTGGTGGCAGACAATCCAAGTGTGTAAGTGGAAGGAAAACAAACGTGCGGGTTGTCTTACAAAGTGTCTAAGTCTTTGCGTCATGTCTCGACAGCATTTAGTGGGCCCTTAACATGGACTATGGTACAACCCTCTCTCTTTGACTGATACACGTGCATTAAATGTGTCCCAGTTAGGACACGGAGAACGTCATCAAATATGTTCCAGCTAGCAAACAGGGAAAGTCATTAAATGTATTCCAGTTAGGACACGGAGAAAGTCATTAAATGTGTTCCAGTTAGGACACGAAGAAAGTCATTAAATGTGTTCCAGTTAGGACACGAAGAAAGTCATTAAATGTGTTCCAGTTAGGACATGAAGAAAGTCATTAAATGTGTTCCAGTTAGGACACGGAGAAAGTCATTAAATGTGTTCCAGTTAGGACAAGGAGAAAGTAATAAAATATGTGCCAGCTAGCAAACAGGGAAAGTCATTAAATGTGTTCCAGTTAGGACACGGAGAAAGTCATTAAATGTGTTCCAGTTAGGACACGGAGAAAGTTGTTAAATGTGTCCCAGTTAGGATATGGAGAAAGGCATTAGATGTTTTCCAGGACACAGAGAAAGTATCTTGTTTTTCCACGACATGTTTTCACCAAACCATGTGTACGTATATTTCTTCCACCTGTCATGGAAAAATACACATTATTTGCAAACCTCGTGTTTTTGCAGCATCTAAGAGTCAGGAGCCACTGCACCGTGTCGGCTCCGAGGGCGCACGGATCTACGGAGCGGGGCACTCCGGCATCAGTGCCACGTCCACGGTGCGAGGGGTCTGGAAGCACCGTTCCAGCACCCCGAGTCCAGCCATATCACCAGCGCCCTCGCCCGTCGTCGCGAGGAAAGGATCCGTACGTATAATATATATGTGATGCGCCACGCCAAAACCAGGCGCTTCTCGCTAAATTTTGTTCGGCGCAGGAGCCTAAAATGCATGGTGCCCGTTCGAATTGTCGAAAATCGGTTAACGACGGAATCGAACAACGAAATTATCCAGCTTTCCATAAATCCATTTATATAAGCTGAAAGATTGTTCAAACTAGTAATATTTAGCACTTTATTGAGGCCCCTGATTAACGTCGCGGTTGAGAAGTCTGAAACAAAGCCATGTTTACGCGCTTTTGATCGACTGTCTTCGCTCGCTTACAAGTGGGAAACCCCACATGTTATACATGGCTGGAAAGCTTATGACGTCAACTACACGTGTGATTGGGAATCTCTTACTCTAGACCAATAGAACAGCTCCTATTATACATACTTTATCCAGCAACAAAGTGCTGTTGTTGCTATGGAAGTTGCGAAACGCTCGCTGATTGGTCGAAAACGTAAGCGCGCATGCGCAGTCGGCTTGTTTACACATTCCTTTCGTCTTTGTTCGCCAGTTTCGCCTGCTGTTTTCGTCTTCGATTCGTTAATGAATTGCACTATGGCATCGAAAGAAGCTTATTTAGCTACCGAGTTGGATCGTGCGAGGGGGTGCAATCTCGAGGACAGCAATTTAGCTGCAGTGATTGAAGATTACTTCGAAGGCCGCGTCGAGCCCGTGAAAGTCGCCTCGGCAGGGGCAGGGGAAGACAACATTGAGCCTGCACTGGTTGGCTCAGCGCCAGCGAGAGCGGACTTTCCAAATTGGGGAAACTGACATTGTGTAGTGTTATTATATATGTAATGTGTAAATAATGTTTCATTTAAAGATATTTCAGGGATTTACTTTAGGGGTTCGGCACCCAGTGCTCGCGGTAGTCTCCGGGAATACCAAACCTGGTAGTAAATGAGGTGGCATTCAATAAATAATAGGTTTTTCCACTTTATACTTCTGCATCTAATTTATACACACCTACTGGAGGAACATAAAACATTTCATTCCATTTGGAGCATTATAAGTGCATGGTTGCTATGGGAGAAGCAATTTTTCAATGCAGTTTTTAAAGCTGATTTTCTCAAAACTATTATTCCAAGAACGTGTACACTAAAAGTGTAATATCTTGGCCCATGAGTAAGGTACACTCTTCATGTTGGTGTCATTTTAAAGCTGTGTATCTCCTCTATTTGAATCTGTAATAAAATGGTTTTGTAAAATTGTCGAGAAAAGCCTGGTTTTGGCGTGTGGCATCACATATGTTAGTGTATGTAATATGTTAGTGTAATATGTTAATGTAATAATGTAATAATGTAATAGTGTAATATGTTAGTGTATGTAATACTATGTACGCATATAGCTGTCATTTCATTCGTTATTCCCAACATGTTTGTAGGTCGACGTTTTTGGGCACGTTTCCGAATGCACAAGCAATCATTTGTCACTTTCCCTGTGTTTTAATGTAATATATTGCAATGTTTTATACATTTGTTTTATAGATTTATGAAGTGTTTTGATAAGATTTTATGCTGTTTCCTTTTTAACGCAATATGTAAATAATTAATTTTATGTAAAGCGCCCGAGAGCATTTTATTTTAAATGGATTCTAGCGCTATATATCCGTACTATTGTTATGCATGTACACACACGTGCGCACATGCGCGTTTTGCATTTGCCCGGACACACGCACGCACACACAGACACAGTTCTGCTATAAAATAGGCAACAGATGCCTGAGAGAAACAATTATAACATTTACCGAATGCGCGTGCCAATGTCCACTAATTGGCATGTACAGACATCCAACCAGGCGGGTGATTTGCGCCATCACAGCAGGTCAAACGAATACCCCGTAACAAGCTGTAGGTACATGGACTGTATTATGTTCCAAGTCGACCCGCTGCCCTTCCCTCCCGTCTCCCCACTTTGTACTTGGGTGCTGGTCTGTGCATGTTCAAGTGTGCCTGTCTGGGATGCTGGGATGCGGGACCCTGCTCTAGAAGGTCGTTCCGTCATCACGCACTTAAGTGGTGCCTTGTCCAGCAGCGTGCGGAACGAACAACGTTCAGTCGAACACATGTTTATTTCTTCACCTTTACCTCACGGGATTGCTCTTGTTTCGCCATTGTGGTCAGCGAAAAGGATTTGGTAGAAACATAAAACACTGTGTTCGCCAACCGAGGACAGTGTCTTTATTGTTTCGTCCAGACATCAGGATGGATGCCAAAACAGCCCAAGCAGCTGTCCGTCCCTAGTTGTGACGGGCGTATCAAAGGTGGCAGCACATTAGTTACATTGTTCGTTTTGACAGATGGTAGTAAACAATTGGAGATTAATGAACTTACACTCTGTATATTGGCATTGCATATTAGGTACAGATTTACATATTGATTGCGTGGCTACATTTGAACTTTTGTCTTGGTTGCATTTAAACTTTTGTCTTGGCTGCATTTGAACTTTTGTCTTGGCTGCATTTGAACTTTTGTCTTGGTTGCATTTAAACTTTTGTCTTGGCTGCATTTGAACTTTTGACATAGTTTTACATATCGAGATACTGTGTTATATTTGAAGAAAGAACCACATTTTTTTAACAGATAAAACTATATAATATTATTATTATATGGTTGTGTCAGTGCGTCCAGCTAAGCCGTGTGTTATGATATGTTGCTGGTGTGCCGTGAGGTCGTACTGCCTCGCCATGCTGGTGTGCCGTGAGGTCGTACTGCCTCGCCATGCTGGTGTGCCGTAAAGTCGTATTGCCTCGCCATGCTGGTGTGCCGTGAGGTCGTACTGCCTCGCCATGCTGGTGTGCCGTAAAGTCGTATTGCCTCGCCATGCTGGTGTGCCGTGAGGTTGTATTGCCTCGCTATGCTGGTGTGCCGTGAGGTCGTACTGCCTCGCCATGCTGGTGCCCCGGGTAGAGTTGATAGGCGTGGCAATTTGTTGCCAGTCAGTTCCTAAGTAGATCTGTCTCGTTCCAAGGAGCCGTCTGATTGAGGGGAGCTGGACAGTCTGTAGGGGCGAGTCATGGGCTGCCTCCCACGCCACTGATGCGGGGGACGGCTGCACAACACGCAGCTACTCGAGCGGCAGTCTCTGCTTTCACCAGACCCAACAAGTGAAGGAATTAAGATTGTTCATCTTAGTGACGCAACAACGCCTGATATGTTCGTTGAGTGCAAACAAACATACACGAACAAGTGTCTTTGCACAAAGTTGAGCAATCATACACGTACGCGTTTAACAAGATCAAGAACGATTACTGTCTTAAGCTTCAATGGATTGATCGCCAGTTTAAATGTGGCCGACACGTGTAAGATATATGTCGGCGGTTTGTTAACATACATACCTATGTCAGTGCCAGCAACAAGTTTTTGTAGTGTAATTGGTATAATTGGTATAAATGTCGACAACAGCCCCCAGCAGTTGGGCCGACAGAAACGTCGGAAGTTCGCATGTAGTGCGATAGAAACGTCTAACATAGCTGGTGAGACAGTCGATGGCGTGTTTGTCGTGTCTGTGTCCACGTCGGTGTTAGTTATGTCATTTTGTGTCACCTGTGAAGTTTCCAGAGTGTGGCTGCTGCGTCAGAGTGCGTGCGTGCGTGCGTGCGTGCGTGCGTGCGTGCGTGCGTGCGTGCGTGCGTGCGTGCGTATGTGCGTGCATGATGCGGGTGTGCGGGCAGGCATGCGGGCGTGCGTATGATAGAGTGTCGGATACATTAACCTTGCCACCTAGCCATCAATCCATCTCCGCCGCCAATATCGGCCAGGTGCTGGCGTAATCGCACATATTTCTTGTAGGCACTACTCGGGCTGGCAGCTTCCCGGCCGCGCCGATAACGTTTCAATTTAGCGGCGACGAAGCACTTGTCGAGCGCACGGGCGGCCAGCTGGATAGCGTAACGCCTGGCACGGCCCGGGGCGTGTTCGGCCGGTCAAGGATTAAATAAATGCGTGCCATTTAGCGTGATAGCGGCGAGATTATCGAGGAGACAGCGACGACGGCAACGTTTGTCAGAGAGAATGATAGCAGACGTCCTGTGCCGCCGCGGCAGAGATGGTTAGCAAGCGGGCGGGCGGGCGGGCGGGCGGGCGGGCGGGCGGGCGGGCGGGCGGGCGGGGGGCGGGGGGCGGGCGGGCGGGCGGGCGGGCCGATTCACGGGAATGTTTTACTGTGCGAATTTGGGAACGTTGCAATACCTCGTGCCATTGAGTTATTGATTATTTCCCCCGCCGCTACATGTGTTTGCAAGATTTGTATGGATTTTGGGGTTGTGCCTTTTTTGTTCATTGAAAGAACTCACTGGAGATCTTCCCCTAGTGGAAGATCGTCGGGCACATACGGCGGCGTATGGCCTAAGTGTTTTGTTTTTGTATTGTTCCGTTGCGCCGCTACGTAGTAGCATGGTGAACTAATGGGTGACTAAGCCCCCCCCGGCCTTCCCCTTTGCTGGATCCTAGATACGCCATTGTGTGCGTGCGTGCGTGCGTGCGTGCGTGCATGCGTGCGTGCGTGCGTGCGTGCGTGCGTGCGTGCGTGCGTGCGAACCACCCTGTTGTACGTGTGTTTGTCGGACGTATGTGTTGTACGTGTATTTTTATCCCGATGTATATCGCATAAGTTCTTGTACTTGTGACGAGGGACGTCTGTCGCCGGTGTATGTTGCCCTTGAAACAATTGTGTGGAGCGTGATAGGCAGGTCGCCGTAACGAATAAGACACATCCATTGCACTGGTTTTGGTTTGACACGAAGTGGGCTGTAATTACAAGTATACATCAGTTACACCGAAGACAATGTGCATACGGTTGCAGGCATGTGTACAGGCATGTGTACAGTCAATGATAACAAAGTCGCAGCATTTCTTCTGTCTTATTTTAACCAGTTATTTCCGATTTGTAATTGCACTATACAGTTCTGCACAGAAAAGGGAGAATCCTTTCGGCCACTGGGCTAGACCGACCGACCGACCGACCGACCGACCGACCGACCGACCGACCGACCGACCGACCGACCGACCGACCGACCGACCGACCGACCGACCGACCGACCGACCGACCGACCGACATGTCGAGTTGTGAAACCTGCGTATTGCGTGTCGATGACGGAAGACATGCACCGTACCGGAGGCCAGTTCGCTTCGGCCACGAGATGGCAGACTGCCCGCCAGCGGGAATGCGCCAGTGGTGGCGCCCGACCCTTGCAGGGTACGCTGCCAGCGACCGCCGGGGTGCTCGGGCCCCCACCGTTTGATGGTGGCGACAAATTGGCCCGATTACCTGCGAGGGCCGAGCGTTAATCGGTTGACCGGCCGAGTGCTCGACGGCCGCTTGGCCCGGTGCTCGGCGGCCGATCGCTGGCACACGGCGCAGCTGGCTCGGTCTCGACAGATGGTGGCGACTCGCTGTTGCCCGACGTCGGCAGCTGTTCCGCCGTCGCCCAGTGGGTTTGGGAGGCGGGGGGTGAGAGAACCAACCGAGGACGACTTCCCTTGTTGCACATAGCCAAGTTACGATACATTTGTTTTCCTGGTCTGTTCAGCGGACCCGTCGCCGTCTGGGGAGGGAGGGGCGAGAGAGCGTTGAAATGTAAACACGCATGTTTTTGCAGGTCGCGTTCCTCTTGTTTCACAGTCCTGTGGAATTCGCCTTCTGGAAGGTTTACTGGACTCGCTGACCTCTGACATTCAGCTCGTTATTGTGTTCTACACAAACTGGATCCCAGATGGAAACATAAACATCGTCATTTTACACATGTATGGTGAAGTGGAACCTTACCTAATGACCTCCCTGGTATCAAGACCCCCTGCGAAATGCGACCACTTTCCCTGTTCATATAGTATATTGATATAGTAATATTGAATCCACTGATAGACAGATCTGAATGAAGACTACATCGGAATGATTAATTCTGCAGGTTGTCTTATATCCAAGTTTATAATACATTCTGGTTTGTTTCCTAGCTCGGCGTATCCAGATCGTAGCTATGTCTGTCATCGATGTCTGTCATCGAGCGGTCCAAGTGTTACGCTGACGTAACAGTTGGTTGCGTAAGACAAATACTATCCGAATAAACGAAATGAACGCGTAAGTCTGACTGATGCCATTTTACAAGTAATGGGCACTTGCAGGGCTACTAATTAGCCTGTCATGATTCGCCCATATCTTAACCAGTCTTTATTGATTCCATGTTTTGTATGTTCCTAGAGCTTGCATACGTAATAATAAAATCTTTATTTTCGCACATAAAAAATGGCAATTGTAATATTGTCGGGCAATGAATTCCAAACATCAACTACTCTTTGACTGAAAAAGCGCCGTCTACATAGCGGCATACATTTAGCATTTTAACACGCCCGCCCGCACGCACGCACGCACGCACGCACCCCCATGCATACACACACACGCACGCACGCACGCACGCACGCACACACACACACACATTATTATTATTAATATTATTATTATATTTTGTGTTATACCATTAATGTTTCGTTATCCTCGCAAGTAGAGGGTTTAAAAATAATATTGTCATTACAGATTGAGTATTCACAAACATAAATTAAATTTGATAACCGTGTAGGTTTTACAAGATCTCACTGAAATAAAATCATAGTTGAATGCAGGACGTTAACTGCTATAGCTGAATGGATTGCACACTGCGTTTACGTCTGATGGACCGCGTTGCGTGCCAGCGTAACGTCATCTATCGACGTCACAAACGGCGCCAGCCAAGCGCAGAGATTAGCGTAATAAACGAGCCCCGTCGACTCAGCTACTTCGTCAGCGACGGCGACGATCAAACCGATTTATCAGCGTTCGACGCGCTGCTGGGAACGCGTCGTATCGGTGTTGGTCACGCTTCGTTGAGCATGGCACGTGTTATAGCGTGGCCGGCAACTCCATAAGTTCATCCTGACATCGTCATAGTATTTTTTTTAAATACACGTTTTTGTTTGTTGTGTGAAAATAATCGTTGGATTGCGTGGATGATATAGCTGGCGATCTTCACGTGCTTTAGATAGCAAGTATCAGTAATGTCTTTGTAAGACCCCGAATCCGTGTCTTTCACGACATATAATCACTATATGTAACAACTAGCAATCTTCCCGGGTCGGGGCAGTCATCCTATCTCATCCCTATACTGGTCAGGTAGTCTTGGAATGCGGGTGGAAACATCCGTCTCCAGGTCACAAGGTATTGGCTTTGAGGAAATACCGTTGTTGGCAATACAAACCAATGTCCAGTAGTCAAATGATCGAAGTCAGTATAAGGTGGACACTGTATACCTCGTACTGGAGGAAATACCGTTGTTGGCAATACAAACCAATGTCCAGTAGTCAAATGGTCGAAGTCAGTATAAGGTGGACACTGTATCCCTCGTACTGGAGGAAATACCGTTGTTGGCAATACAAACCAATGTCCAGTAGTCAAATGATCGAAGTCAGTATAAGGTATACACTGTATCCCTCGTACTGGAGGAAATACCGTTGTTGGCAATACAAACCAATGTCCAGTAGTCAAATGGTCGAAGTCAGTATAAGGTGGACACTGTGTCCCTCGTACTGGAGGAAATACCGTTGTTGGCAATACAAACCAATGTCCAGTAGTCAAATGGTCGAAGTCAGTATAAGGTATACACTGTATCCCTCGTACTGGACGATTGTTATAAGCTGACCAAGAATCGCCACGCCTAACATTATGGATAGTTCGTTGTAATTATTATTATTATTAATATTATTATTATATTTTGTGTTACCATTAATGTTTCGTTATCCTCGCAAGTAGAGGGTTTCAAAAATAATATTGGCATTACAGATTGAGTATTCACAAACATAAATTAAAGTTGATAACCGTGTAGATTTTACAAGATCTCACTGAAATAAAATCATAGTTGAATGCAGAACGTTATATGTGTAATATATTTAATTTTATTTCTTCCGTTCCCATCTGAGCAACATTAATACGAGGAAATATATAAGATACTGTAAAAAAAGTATATCACAGGAGTTCCACTATGAAATTTAGGACAGTCTATAATTACGGATACACATTGGTGTGGGCACAGTGCAGAACATGCCATGCTACGTGTTGTCTACACATTGGTGTGGGCACAGTGCAGAACATGCCATGCTACGTGTTGTCTACACATTGGTGTGGGCACAGTGCAGAACATGCCATGCTACGTGTTGTCTACACATTGGTGTGGGCACAGTGCAGAACATGCCATGCTACGTGTTGTCTACACATTGGTGTGGGCACAGTGCAGAACATGCCATGCCACGTGTTGTCTACACATTGGTGTGGGCACAGTGCAGAACATGCCATGCTACGTGTTGTGACGAGTGCCGTAAAACGATAACGTTGTCCCGACTGGCTGAGAGAGAACACTACTAATTTGTCGTCCCCTTCCAGTCGACAGACTCGCTTATCGCCGCCGTATCTTAATGTAGTTTAAATGACGTCGGATGCGTCCACGGCCGTATCACGACTTGTTCACTGGTTCAACACTCGCCAGATTTATGTCCCGTTTACAGCTGCGACCAAGTGGCAGTGTCGTGCGTGCCAGAACCCGTAATCACATCAGTCCTGATGGCTGCAAAGGAACTTTTATTTGTGATGTCTGGTGTCACGTACAATGGTTAGGTAATCTCACGGCCCGTGCCGGTTATATATATATATATATATATACGGTGTCACGTACGACGGGTTGGTAGTCTGACGCCCTCGGCTGTTGATGTACGGTGTCACGTACGACGGGTTCGTGTAGTCTCATACACCCGGTTAGTGATGTACGGTGTCACGTACGATGGGTTTGTGTTCTCACGCCCTGGCTATTGATGTACGTTGTCACGTACGGTGTCACATTGGACGGGTTGGTAGTCTTACACCCCCGGCTGGTGGTGTACTGTGTGACGTACGACGGATTGGTAGTCTCACGCCCCCCAGCTAGTGGTGTACGGTGTCACGTACGACGATTTGGTTGTCTCACTCCCTCGGCTGGTGGTGTATGGTGTCACGTACGACGGGTTGGTAATATCACGCCCCTGTACGCAAAATAACGATTCAGATTATATCACAATGGCACACGAAGATTTTGTTTACATACGCAGGGATCCTTCCATCCCTGATAGGCCCATATTCAGCTAATCAACAACCAAAAATGTAATCGTTTGTCCAGCACAAGTGTCATAGTCCGTTTTCCCCTCTTCAGAAGCTATTTTTCTCAAGGTGCAATACATCTTTGAAATGGGGTACCGTCTCAAAATCACTGACACTTGATTCGTTGTAAATTCTTGATTCGTGAGCCATGGACCAGGAAGTGAAACAGTGATCTATCCCCGTCGATGGAAGCGGTCGCGAGTGTTGGCTCTCGGCCGCCGCCGTCGTCTCGGCCGCCGTCGTCTCCGCCGTCGTCGTCTCCGCCGCTTGCTGTGTAGTCTACCCACGGTGTCGTATCTGCCGCCGTCTAGCGTCTCGCGACGGCAGCCAGCAGCGCCAGCCAGCCTCTTGACCGTTGCCCTCGGACATACATCTTCACAAGCGGTTCTGTCTCGGTTGCTGCCATTAGCTGACCGGCTAACGATGGGTGGTCGGTCGTCTCGCTGACCCTCAAATCTATCTCCCGTTCCTGTGCAACTTATTGGAGTTTCGGGTCGACATGCATCGGTGACGCAAACCTCATTCGACGTTATGGTGGGTGTGATGCCCGCCACACACACACCGACTCATCAGTTGCCATCTGCTACTGTTTCAGTTGGCAACTCATGTGTAGTCGTTATGTGAGTGTTCTCCACCAACAGTTGGCAACACTTTTTGTGGACATTTGGAAGTTGAAAAATCGTCTATCTGTCGGTAGACGAAGTGTTGGCCACTAATGGTCCGTATGTGTGCGGCGGGCTGTAGGCAGCTTTGTTCCGTAGTGTGTTGAGCAGTTTTTAGCTGTATTTCTCAAAGGTGGACCTGTTCCGGGAAACTAACCCACAGTCAGTCGCGCCGTAGCACGTGTGTGATGCACTGTCAGTTTGGGCAGCCATCGCCGAGCCTGTAGTCGTGGTTTCGGAGATGTTTTGTGTTGCCGTGTGGGTCTTGGTACCGTCAAGGAACAGCGAACTCGTCCCTTGATGCGCTCGGTGAACAGTCGGTAAACATGCCTCACACGCGCACGCACGCACGCACGCACGCACGCACGCACGCACGCACGCACGCACGCACGCACGCACGCACGCACGCAAATATACACGCGCGGACAAATTTGCCAAAACATACACATATAAAATGTACAGAAAAACATGCACACGGACACCGACACTCTCAAACGCAATTATTTGGAATCGATTCGAAATAATAGAGGGAGCGGACCCACGGTTCTGACACCTATGACTGGAAATAATCATTGTATCGTTGTACTTTTTTCAGACATACTAATTCATTTGTAATTTACAGACTCTACCAGTGTGTTCATATTTTACGTATGTGAAATTTTTTTTATTTCATTGAAGTTATTTGTATTTCTGCCCATGCTTGATCACGTGTTTAGTTGAACGGCGGCAGGTTACATAGTAACGTTTGTGTCAATGTTGTATTTACCTTCCGCTTCGCAGTCGTCTAGAAAGGGTGGACAAATACAAGTGCTGCTCTTGGTGTCTCACTGGAAACTTGGCACCCCCTTTTCTGAGTCTGCACCCGCCCACTGTGTGAAGAAGAATATTTTTATTTGACAAAGGAGAGCACATTTTAAGAATTCTTACATCCGTAAATACCTACTGATCTGCTCCAGCTATGTTTCGGTCTGTCTGGTTGTCATCTTCCTTGGCTTCAACTCTAGGGCCTGCCTCGTGACATTGATGGTTGGTTTCCAGAGGGTGTGCTCGACACAGGTCCATTCTCCTCGTTCAGTCTCTTACTTGATGCTGTGTTGGTCTGTCCTCATCATCAACTCTTTCTTTGTGATCTTGTCTTGTCATTTCATTTTGAGAAGGTATCTGAGACATTTGTTTATGAACGTTTGGAGTTTTTTGATCGTTGTATTGGTTGTGATCCACGGCTCAGAGCCTTAGAGCAATTGTTGTATTGGTTGTGATCCACGGCTCGGAGCCTAAGAGCAATTGTTGTATTGGTTGTGATCCACGGCTCGGAGCCTTAGAGCAATTGTTGTATTGGTTGTGATCCACGGCTCAGAGCCTTAGAGCAATTGTTGTATTGGTTGTGATCCACGGCTCAGAGCCTTAGAGTAATTGTTGTATTGGTTATGATGCACGGCTCAGAGCCTTAGAGCAATTGTTGTATTGGTTGTTATCCACGGCTCGGAGCCTCCACCCTGTCCTTGTCCGCCATGACGACCCGGACCACATCGCCTCCACCCTCTCCTTGTCCGCCATGACGACACGGACCAGATCGCCTCCACCCTGTCCTTGTCCGCCATGACGACACGGACCACATCGCCTCCACCCTGTCCTTGTCCGCCATGACGACACGGACCACATCGCCTCCACCCTGTCCTTGTCCGCCATGACGATACGGACCACATCGCCTCCACCCTGTCCTTGTCCACCATGACGACACGGACCACATCGCCTCCACCCTGTCCTTGTCCGCCATGACGACACGGACCACATCGCCTCCACCCTGTCCTTGTCCGCCATGAAGACACGGACCACATCGCCTCCACCCTGTCCTTGTCCACCATGACGACACGGACCACATCGCCTCCACCCTGTCCTTGTCCGCCATGACGACACGGACCACATCGCCTCCACCCTGTCCTTGTCCGCCATGACGACACGGACCACATCGCCTCCACCCTGTCCTTGTCCGCCATGACGACACGGACCACATCGCCTCCACCCTGTCCTTGTCCGCCATGACGACACGGACCACATCGCCTCCACCCTGTCCTTGTCCGCCATGACGACACGGACCACATCGCCTCCACCCTGTCCTTGTCCGCCATGACGACACGGACCACATCGCCTCCACCCTGTCCTTGTCCGCCATGACGACACGGACCACATCGCCTCCACCCTGTCCTTGTCCGCCATGACGACACGGACCACATCGCCTCCACCCTGTCCTTGTCCGCCATGAAGACACGGACCACATCGCCTCCACCCTGTCCTTGTCCACCATGACGACACGGACCACATCGCCTCCACCCTGTCTTTGTCCGCCATGACGACACGGTCCACATCGCCTCCACCCTGTCCTTGTCCGCCATGAAGACACGGACCACATCGCCTCCACCCTGTCCTTGTCCGCCATGAAGACACGGACCACATCGCCTCCACCCTGTCCTTGTCCACCATGACGACACGGACCACATCGCCTCCACCCTGTCCTTGTCCGCCATGACGACACGGACACTCTCCCAGTCTGGTTTGTCATCTTCGAACTTTGCTGTCATCGTGTGACTCGTGTCTACCGTTTCACGTTCGTCGTTTGGACGATCCACGATGCAGCAAGCTCGCTTTCGACTGTCACAACTAATAATCAAACTGTGGGCAGAGTTCATATCTAGTTGTGCGATAGCCGACCAAATCTAAACATGATTTTTTAGTTACCTGCATAATGGTTAGTTTTTCGTGCTGATTAGAAAATCTGTAAACAACACTGATTGTATATTTCATGATTTGTATGATAAATATGGGGAAAAAATAGCGTTTCCATCGATGACCATAAGAACACAGGTTACGATATGTTGCTACGATCGGCTTTGCTTCGGACGAATCGTCGTTGTACGTGACACCAGTATGACGTACGTGACATGACCCTGTTGTGTTTGCAGCTGCCTGACCGTACTGACATGATGCCGCCGCCACGACATCTACCGTCGATGCGCTCCCGGAAGCGGTCCAAGAACCAGAACAAGGAGGTGCCAGTCCGGAGTCATAGGTGAGTCGAACAACGGGACCTGTCTCGGACAAGGTTCATGTAGACGGTTCACAGGGAGAGTCGAACAACGGGACCTGTCTCGGACAAGGTTCATGTAGACAGTTCACAGGGAGAGTCGAACAACGGGAGCTGTCTCGGACAAGGTTCATGTAGACAGTTCACAGGGAGAGTCTAACAACGGGACCTGTCTCGGACAAGTTTCATGTAGACAGTTCACAGGGAGAGTCGAACAACGGGACCTGTCTCGGACAAGGTTCCTGTAGACAGTTCACAGGGAGAGTCGAACAACGGGACCTGTCTCGGACAAGGTTCATGTAGACAGTTCACAGGGAGAGTCTAACAACGGGACCTGTCTCGGACAAGGTTCCTGTAGACAGTTCACAGGGAGAGTCGAACAACGGGACCTGTCTCGGACAAGGTTCCTGTAGACAGTTCACAGGGAGAGTCGAACAACGGGACCTGTCTCGGACAAGGTTCCTGTAGACAGTTCACAGGGAGAGTCGAACAACGGGACCTGTCTCGGACAAGGTTCATGTAGACAGTTCACATTGAGAGTCGAACAACGGGACCTGTCTCGGACAAGGTTCCTGTAGACAGTTCACAGGGAGAGTCGAACAACGGGACCTGTCTCGGACAAGGTTCATGTAGACAGTTCACAGGGAGAGTCTAACAACGGGACCTGTCTCGGACAAGGTTCCTGTAGACAGTTCACAGGGAGAGTCGAACAACGGGACCTGTCTCGGACAAGGTTCCTGTAGACAGTTCACAGGGAGAGTCGAACAACGGGACCTGTCTCGGACAAGGTTCCTGTAGACAGTTCACAGGGAGAGTCTAACAACGGGACCTGTCTCGGACAAGGTTCCTGTAGACAGTTCACAGGGAGAGTCGAACAACGGGACCTGTCTCGGACAAGGTTCCTGTAGACAGTTCACAGGGAGAGTCGAACAACGGGACCTGTCTCGGACAAGGTTCCTGTAGACAGTTCACAGGGAGAGTCGAACAACGGGACCTGTCTCGGACAAGGTTCCTGTAGACAGTTCACAGGGAGAGTCGAACAACGGGACCTGTCTCGGACAAGGTTCCTGTAGACAGTTCACAGGGAGAGTCGAACAACGGGACCTGTCTCGGACAAGGTTCCTGTAGACAGTTCACAGGGAGAGTCGAACAACGGGACCTGTCTCGGACAAGGTTCCTGTAGACAGTTCACAGGGAGAGTCGAACAACGGGACCTGTCTCGGACAAGGTTCATGTAGACAGTTCACATTGAGAGTCGAACAACGGGACCTGTCTCGGACAAGGTTCCTGTAGACAGTTCACAGGGAGAGTCGAACAACGGGACCTGTCTCGGACAAGGTTCCTGTAGACAGTTCACAGGGAGAGTCTAACAACGGGACCTGTCTCGGACAAGGTTCCTGTAGACAGTTCACAGGGAGAGTCGAACAACGGGACCTGTCTCGGACAAGGTTCCTGTAGACAGTTCACAGGGAGAGTCGAACAACGGGACCTGTCTCGGACAAGGTTCCTGTAGACAGTTCACAGGGAGAGTCTAACAACGGGACCTGTCTCGGACAAGGTTCCTGTAGACAGTTCACAGGGAGAGTCGAACAACGGGACCTGTCTCGGACAAGGTTCCTGTAGACAGTTCACAGGGAGAGTCGAACAACGGGACCTGTCTCGGACAAGGTTCCTGTAGACAGTTCACAGGGAGAGTCGAACAACGGGACCTGTCTCGGACAAGGTTCCTGTAGACAGTTCACAGGGAGAGTCGAACAACGGGACCTGTCTCGGACAAGGTTCCTGTAGACAGTTCACAGGGAGAGTCGAACAACGGGACCTGTCTCGGACAAGGTTCCTGTAGACAGTTCACAGGGAGAGTCGAACAACGGGACCTGTCTCGGACAAGGTTCCTGTAGACAGTTCACAGGGAGAGTTATCTGATAGGAACGACAAAATAAACCTTCGTGTGCAGCATTCGGACACATTCGGACACATTCGGACACATTCGGACACAGGTGTCGTGCACAATACTGAGGAGAAACAGAACTGAAATGGTAACAAGAGATGCGTTATATAAAGAATAAGACACCATAGTTAGTTGGATAGAAAGGATTAGTGACGTGACGTGATTTGCATGGTGCATGAAAAATGATAGTTTATGATTGTCAGCAGGCAAATACAAGAACGGTGACTGTAGGAAGTCTCATAATAGGTAATGACACAGGCAATGTGTCTACCATCTGGTTATTCCCATGACTGCAGCCTCTTGCCACGAATTCTGCAAAGTTAAAGACATGGTCTTAGCATTTAATGTGTCGTTTCACCTTCAGACATCCAAACAGAACAGACACCCAGCATTACTCGATCATGTCCTAAATCTTCGCATTGTTCTCCGGACAGATGTCCCGTCGTTCGGGTTCTCGCTTGACCGAACCGCCGACCAGCGAATCGCCAATTAATTAGCTAGCCAATTATGCTGCGATTGTTTCCATAATTGCGCACACAATTAAAATGTGGCACTTTTAGTGCAAGTTGCGAACGCGGGCCTGGCCGCGCGTAACGAAGCGGTAAATAGTTAATGTTTTAATTACGACTTCGCTGCGAACCTTTGTCGAGGTTTTAGTGATGTTCGCGTGTAGATCGCAACAACCTCGATAGTGATTTTGAAGGTGGGACTTGATTGCGAGAGGCATTGCACGCAGTATGGGTATAGTTCCTCTTCCATTCAGTAGAATGATTATATATTCTTGCATTCTCCACTGAGTCAAACTATTGCGATTCCTGTCTGCAATCGTGGCATTTCAAGACTGTGGTTTGAACACCATCCCTGTAACTCCGGCGAGAGATGTCATTTCACGATCTTTCAATGAACTCTGTTTCACAGTGACACGAATGGTTCCCAGAGTAACCTGGCGTAATGACGAAAGGGAAAGGGTTGTGTGTGTTGATGCTACCTTCGACTTGGGCAGATAAAACTCTATACTTACTTTGCAATTTGCATCTCATTCTGTGGTGATTCTGAGATAAATGGTTTGTCTCTCTGTGTCGCCAATCAA
This sequence comes from Lamellibrachia columna, assembly GCA_963662155.1. Classification (NCBI taxonomy): domain Eukaryota; kingdom Metazoa; phylum Annelida; class Polychaeta; order Sabellida; family Siboglinidae; genus Lamellibrachia; species Lamellibrachia columna. Next base: position 46,429,088 of record OY759267.1, read on the forward strand.
AATGGTTCATTGTTTATCCATGTTATTGAGTAAAAGTGAAATATTTGAGTAAAACTGAAAGATTTGGTAGGCCAGAATCTATCTACGCCGACCATCGAATTGTACTAATATTTGCTATGGTGTTTTTTTCCTCAAAATTATACACGTGTACTTAGCCACCGAAGTTCACTCCTGATTCTTAAGCAGTATGTGTTTGGGTAATAAGACGATTTCAAAAGACTAGTCAGTTCAGTTCCTCATCGCTGGTAAATAATAATAATAATATTTGCCATCTCAGATGTCTTTCTATAGAAAGTACCCTGGCACATTGCACTGAAGATTCGCAGTTCAATTCCAGTTGAAACCGTTAATACTAAAAGTGCAACAAAAAAATTCGGTTTACGAAAACAGCACACGCTGCTGCTACGCTACACGTATACTGTCTGCTGCTACGCTATACGTATACTGTTGCTACGCTATACGTATACTGTTGCTACGCTATACGTATACTGCTGCTACGCTATACGTATACTGTTGCTACGCTATACGTATACTGTTGCTACGCTATACGTATACTGTTGCTACGCTATACGTATACTGTTGCTACGCTATACGTATACTGTTGCTACGCTATACGTATACTGTTGCTACGCTATACGTATACTGTTGCTACGCTATACGTATACTGTTGCTACGCTATACGTATACTGTTGCTACGCTATACGTATACTGTTGCTACGCTATACGTATACTGCTGCTACGCTATACGTATACTGCTGCTACGCTATACGTATACTGCTGCTACGCTATACGTATACTGTTGCTACGCTATACGTATACTGTTGCTACGCTATACGTATACTGTTGCTACGCTATACGTATACTGTTGCTACGCTATACGTATACTGTTGCTACGCTATACGTATACTGTTGCTACGCTATACGTATACCGTCTGCGATCTTCAACATAGTTTCTAAAATATCGTACAATTTTGTTTTGGATAAAACCTACTTGGAAGATACCCCCGTAATTTGCCGCATAGGCAAACCGGATTCTATCGTTCGTGCACGCCTAGAAGTTTAAGTACGTGCATAAGTGTCGTAAATCGTTCGTGCACGCCTAGAAGTTTAAGTACGTGCATAAGTGTCGTAAATCGTTCGTGCACGCCTAGAAGTTTAAGTACGTGCATAAGTGTCGTAAATCGTTCGTGCACGCCTAGAAGTACGTGCATAAGTGTCGTAAATCGTTCGTGCACGCCTAGAAGTATGTGCATAAGTGTCGTAAATCGAATGAATAAATGATTTATGAAATAAGTACTCCCAGAAAATTACAGAATCTTTATTCGCCTACAATGACCTCGTAAAACAACGATCTGCCGCACGGTCATCAATCCGCGGGGTGGACACGTCTTCTTTTATTGACCAGTCTGCCACGCGACTCATCAGTCATAGCTACCACTAAACATGACTGGCACAACCAACTAGGCGGCGAGAACCCGGCCCAACCATAAAACTGTCATCGGCGCCCTCCGTCTATCCTTCGACAGATGTCGGTCGCCCGTGTCCAACCCGTAACCACCCAGGGTTATCCGCCAAACGGGGGTACTTATTTGGGTAGATTACGTCGGCCGTACACGAGGGAACAGATAGTGCTGCGATAGAGCAGCAGCTAGTCTCACGGGATAGCTGTCTGTCGTTTAGACACTCTCAATTAGTTGCTTGTGCGGAAAACGCCCAGGAAGTGTGATGGTCCATAAATCAGTTTTGTAACCGCAAACTAGAAACTATAGCCATGCTGCCAAGAGGATATCTCTAACATAGCGTCCGTATAGTATTGGCTTTATGTATAAATCGTACCGTGCGAAGTGTTACGTTGATTAATAAGACACGCTTTGTTACAGCGAATCTCCACACATGTCGACACACCACGGGTCGGAGCCGGAACTTCGCAAGGCCGGCAGTAGTATGTTCGTGTGATGTCCGCCTGCATGTCCCGCTACGAGGCATCGGCCGTGTCCGTGGACCGGACACTGGTCAGCGACGGGGAACACCCCAATGGTCAGCAACGGGGAACACCCCACTGGTTTGCGACGGGAACACCCCAGTGGTCAGCAAAAGGGGAACAACCCGCTGGTCAACAACGGGGCACATGTTGCAGCTTTATTCATATATTATACGTATTACACGGGGAAACATCTCACAAATGACCTCGTCGATGTTTACTAAATCTACGTTTACGCGACGCCAGGTGGCGGCGCGATGACGTTTTGCGTAATTTAACAATCGCAGCCCACGTGGCATGATTGTTTTGTAACATAAAAATGTTGCTGACATTTGGCTGACGCATAAGTAAACGACCCCACACGGGGGGGGGGGGTAAATGTGTAACCTGTTATACACTCCATCTCTCATGAGCCACTGCGTCCGTGACGCGGCTGAATCAAGTCTGCTAACTACCTCGCAAGATGAAACGATTGGACGAATGACTGGCTAACGCAAAACGTCTTGAGTAGCGTTTCGTTGAGGTCTATTCCGAGACGCGGAACATCGTAATATTTCTCATCTATCTAATGCTGCAAGACGATTGTATGTTGAGCAAATTCCGTTTTGCATGACCTGTGGGTAGCCCTGACGTCCGTCCACCGTCCAGCGGCAGCCGACGAGTCCATCCTTACAGACATTGGAAGCCCAGCCGTACGCCACTCGCAAGACAGGGAACGGACAGCGAGTCTCTTACTGTTCCCCCATCAACCGTCAACGCGGACTGACACAGGCTGGTGGACACACACCGGTTATACAGTAACACACACGTCGCGAGATGTTTGTCGTCGTGGAATCAGCCATCCGTGGCCATACATGTTGCACAATTGTATTGTCGTCTCGGGGTATCCCCATTTCGCCTACTCCCCTTTCGCCTGCTGGTATTATTCCCATTTCGCCTTCTATTCATTTGGATAGCTCTCACACTTCGCCTACTCTCAGCGATTCACCCTCTGAGCGTGCATAATTATTCTGATGTTATCCCCACTTCACCTACGGTGCATCAGGACAGCTCCCCTCCCACCAACATCACCATTTCAATGTAATGCTTGACAGTTGTAACCATGTTCATGTACCTGGCGCTAACCCATGTCCCAGCTATGGGCAATAGCCTGGAGAGGAGATGGGCGCCACCAAGCGGATCTTTTGCCCACAGAAACGCCACGAATAACAACGTGTAACTGGTAGAACAAGTGGTCCTAGAGTAGGCAGAGTGGGAGTAGGCCTTATTTGGCCAGTAGGTGAACCGGGAATCTGTCTCAGAATGAGCCAGTAGGCGAACTGGGAGTAGGCGACGTGGGCATGAATCATCGTCTCGTTATTCACGCGTTGCCTACATCACACGCCGACGTGTATGACGATCGTCATCACCAACAGGCGCACACTGGGAACTGTCGGCAGCTCGTCACAAACGTGCGCTTTTATTTAATTTTTTCACTTTTTTATTTCACGGGAAACACTTCGGAAACTGTAATCACATAGTCGCGTCATTGCTCAGGCATTGATGTTTCTGTGCATTCCGCACCATTAATGTATAGTACCCGATGACACATTTTGGTAATAAATCACATTCAGTGCACCGTCCTTTTTTCAAAGGTTTACATACGTGGGTGTGGAATGGTGAACGAATCTCGATTGTACCCACACGCATGCATACTTAACATATATATTCACTCGTTCCACATGTCATTGCCCACACATAGACATGTCGTGTTTAAGGCAGATATGCATATTGAATTACAATGAGTTACTAGTTTTATATAACGTATGTTTAATGTTGAAACATAACTTTTTATAATGGTATTTATAGCTCGCGTTCATGTGTAATTGGTTAAATATAGCGATGTGCTATATTCTATTAAAGCCATTCAGTGACATTCGTAATGATTTACTTGTTGGTGTTGCTGTTAACGATTTGCTGATATCGCCGTACACGTGAACACACTTAAAGGGTATAAAGTCGAATAGTTTCGTCGCAAAATCATGTTATGTTGTAAACTATGATTGTCTATATGATTATTGACCGCCCAAATATGTTTTAGTGAACCACCATTTTAATATACAGTCATACCTGCTTAAGCGACCACCTGCTTAAGCGACCACCTGCTTAAGCGACCACCTGTCATTAACAACCACAGTCCACTTAACGATTCTGGCCTCAGAGCCCGGGGCTCCTGAAGAATTATAGGCGCTATGGAAGTTTATCATTATTAATATACAACTTGTATTAAGAGACCACCTGTATTGGGAGATGTATTAAGATATACCATTGAGCGGTTGCATAACGCATGTTTGACTGAAATTGTACCGTTATGTGTTTATGAATATCAACCATGCCGTTCAGCATGCAATGTAAACATGATATTCGGGACGAAAATTATATTTTGAAATTGTGCAATGAAAATCAGATTTGAAGCAATCAATATGTTATAATAAATGTGGTTTATACAATATGAGAGAATGACACGAACATATGATAATTAATAGAACGTAATAATAAATGTAGGTTACACAATATGAGAGAATGACACGGACATTTGATAAGTAACTGAATGCAACACACTTGGGAGAGGTTGGAATGACAACACACTTGGGAGAGGTTGGAATGACAACACACTTGGGAGAGGTTGGAATGACAACACACTTGGGAGAGGTTGGAATGACAACACACTTGGGAGAGGTTGGAATGACGACACAAACAACACTAACCTGGGCCACTGAAGGTAAAGGGAAAGAGGCCAAATCAACAGGGAGGAGGGCTGAGGAAGTAGAGGGAAACCAACTGGGATGGAGTTGTTGGAAGATGGCAGAGAGAACGTAAGAAATAGCGGAAGATACTACGCGGCCTTGGGCACCAACTATAGGGAGTGAGGAGGAAGAGTAAGTAAAATAAATATATATAACACGATTTTACAAGAAACAACGAAACGGAACGTTTTTTTTTGGCTCAATAATTGACGCTCAGACTATTTCATTAGTTGTTAGTTCATAACGGGCCTACTGTGAATAGCAAACACAGTTGGTCGTGAAGGAATTGTTGTCTCAATAAAAAATGCACACACAACCTTTAAAAAACCACATTCGACTGCATTCTAAATGGAAACAACTGTCTGCAAGTTGGTTGATTAACATACTTTGCCAATTGGCCGGCCGGCGAACTAACAGGAACCTGAGCATAGAAATACTTACGGAATGTGGTCGTAACAGGAAGATGGTTTTTTGCGGCATGTCTACGTCATCGATATCTTTGTAATTCAGCATTTCATGTTTGCCAAGAATACATAGTTTCTTCTCGTGTATTCGTTAAAACTATGACAATTCAAACAAAATGCCTTATAATGGCCGATGTCTCTCTAAGTGGTCTGAAACTTAAGTATCGAAGTTACACTTCACAAGTCACGTTGTTGCATGACCAAAAAGCCAGCACGTCTGATATATTGACAGGCTTCATAAAGGAACAGGTCAACATTAAACTCTGCTCGAACATTATCGCTCCTTCATCCCGGACGCGATACGATCTAAACGTGCAGCTGTTGCGCTTCACCGCAGGAAATGTGTGTGAAGTGTGAAAGTACTCGCGGTGTTGTGGGCGTCTTCTTCAAACACCTGCGTCACTTATCCAGGTTATCACAACCACGCCCCCTGTCGGATAGTCCCCTCAAACCGTGGCCGTGGCTTTCAACCCGCGGCGGGGTGCCAGCTTTTAATCTATTCAGCGACGTGGCGCAGAAAACACCCTCTCATAATCTCGAAGGATGTATCCAGATGCAGCGGACTTATCAGCGTCGTTGCAATTTGATGCGTTCGTTGGATAAACAAGTTTGGCCGACGTATCTGTGGCGAGGCGAGGATGCTCAATATTGAAAAACGCCCACCGGCGATAAGAGACAGTCTGTGTATATTCTATTCATTCGCTGGAAACCACTGTGATCATTGATGTGGGCAGAAAGATAGAATGCCCGCTGTGATCTTTCGATGCTGAAATGTACGTTTCCTGGGTCTGGAATAACGATACAATGATAATACGTTTACACACTTTTGTGAAACATCAAAGTTGTTTTATTCAATCATATCAGACTAAGCTACAGTAAAAAAAAGTTTAAATAATGACTTCGCTTGACTTTGGGTAAATGCTGGCGGGCGGGCGGGCGGGCGGGCGGGCGGGCGGGCGGGCGGGCGGGCGGGCGGGCGGGCGGGCGGGCGGGCGGGCGGGCGGGCGGGCGGGCGGGCGGGCGGGCGGGCGGGCGGGCGGGCGGGCGGGCGGGCGGGCGGGCGGGCGGGCGGGCGGGCGGGCGGGCGGGCGGGCGGGCGGGCGGGCGGGCGGGCGGGCGGGCGGGCGGGCGGGCGGGCGGGCGGGCGGGCGGGCGGGCGGGCGGGCGGGCGGGCGGGCGGGCGGGCGGGCGGGCGGGCGGGCGGGCGGGCGGGCGGGCGGGCGGGCGGGCGGGCGGGCGGGCGGGCGGGCGGGCGGGCGGGCGGGCGGGCGGGCGGGCGGGCGGGCGGGCGGGCGGGCGGGCGGGCGGGCGGGCGGGCGGGCGGGCGGGCGGGCGGGCGGGCGGGCGGGCGGGCGGGCGGGCGGGCGGGCGGGCGGGCGGGCGGGCGGGCGGGCGGGCGGGCGGGCGGGCGGGCGGGCATTTAAACAAATTCGTATTAATTGATTTTACATTATATGTATTAATTATACTTGTATATGTATTAATTATACTTATTCTCTAATCACCGCGAAGGAGACAGAAAACATGGTTCACGGAGCTGACTAGAAGGGGTTCGCACGCCGTTCGCCGAGCGTATGGTTTCAACCATGTCGTGTATTCATATTGCTGGTCGATAACGTGGCGTAATGTCGTAAACTGTCGGTAGTGCTGCGGCACTAAATCGCCTCGGCCGTCGTAACACGAGGCGGCGACGGAGACGCTTTGTTTAGATGCATTAGGCGACAGGCAGGCGAAGTGCTCTTACTTTGTCGGCGACGACAGCTCAACTGGTTGTTACGACCATATAACGGAGTCGAGCAGCCACATCTGAAAAATTTCGCAGCGCGCGGAACGCCCACTTGTTCAATCGTATCCGAGCGCCAAGTTGGCCCCTCGCTTTGGTAGCGTTGGGAAGTTCAGTTTGGGTGATGCGATGTTTAGTAGTTTTGTCAACTCGGGTGAACACTTAAAGCTGCATGTAACGTTGTCATTGCTTTGTTTGTTCTTGTTTTAGAAAGTTGTGTTCTGACAGACACGTTTTTTTATGTCTAACTGCATTTGTTAATGTATATATTTCGACAGTTTAAGGAATTTTATGAGAAATGTAATTTTTTCCGAGAACATACATGGTGGCTGTTTTGTAATGCGAGATGACAAGTCAGGTAGATAAACCTATCCAAGGTCACGTTTTAATCAAGTTTGCCACCATTTTAGGTAGATGTGCATCGCGAGATAAGGGTTGCGTATAATGATACTTTAGGTTTACGCTTTTTCCAGCACAGTTTACATTCTCCCATGTGTCGTTATCGTGAAGGTTTCTGTACATTTTCTCTATAGCCACGCGTACCTTCGTCTCTATAGCCACGCGTACCTTCGTCTCTATAGCCACTAGTACCTTCGTCTCTATAGCCTCGCGTGCCGTCGTCGTCGGTTCCCATTGGCTGCTGACTTGACAGCTGCAGTCGCCACCTGCGGCTTTCAATTGTACTTTTTATCTCTCAAAGCAAACATGCGGGCATTAACATGAATTTCGATCGGTAACCACCACACGTGACTAATGTACGAACAGGCAGTGTCTAGTCGCATATATATGAACAATACTTATGAACAAAACTATATGACGTTCCATGGGACAGACGTCGTCAGCCCGTCGTCAGCCCGTCGTCAGCCCGGCGTCAGCCCGCCGTATCGTTTTTGTCTCACATCACTTTATTAATTTGTTGTCCTGGGCGCATTTTAAATTAATTAACAAACTTTCGGTCGGTCCGTAATGACAGCACAACGCAATCTTGATAGCTCATCTATAACACCGCAATATAAGTTATATGCTGTCTCGTCAATGTTGTTGGCTTCACTTTATAATTATAGTCAGCTGCTTGGATTAGGAATTGTATGTTAACTTTGTGAATGCTTTATGTGATGGAGATCGGATATTCGTAAAAGCCAAACATTTGAGATGCAGTTACTCATCGTCGTTTCATGCTATATACAACACAGTGCACAACACAGTGCACAACACAGTGCACAACACAGTGCATAACACAGTGCACAACACAGTGCACAACACAGTGCACGCCAAAAATAACTTGTCTTAAATGATGCTCGTTGTATAGTCGTTGGAGTTCGGAGCTGTCATTTCAAAATTTATATACTTTATGTTGCTACTTTCCATTGGGCACTGGTCCGCCTGCATACAGACAATGGTAAGCCCGTTACTATTGGTCACTGGTCCGCCTGCATACAGACAATGGTAAGCCCGTTACTATATTCATGTTTATTCCATGTTTATCTGTTGCAAGTTCCTGATGATATAGGCGCCATAGAAGTTAATAATAATTATTATTATTAATTGCATGTTGCTACATATATGTATCATACATTTGTGTTAATTCTACAACGGCCTTAATAGTGTAATTAATGGACACGTCATTGGTAGATAAAGGGCTTTTATATTGTAAACTGAACGATGCGTTCATATATCGCTGCGTATCGCCACGCTATGAAGCTAACCGCATCAATTACGGACGGAGTTGGTTCAATTTCGTTTAACTAACCGCAGCATTTTACGGAAGGAAGTTTTTACTTGGGACACTATTTCGGTAGTGCATGTCTACAGTATATGTTAATCTAATCACGACCGGGTTTATAAAAGGCTGAATGCCACCCACAGTATATTGTCCGCATCGTAAACATAAGGTTACACATACGTAAACGCACTTTTTATCCAATAGCGTGTTCGCGGCTCGGGTTACGCTGGTTTGAACGAGTGTCCCATTAGTGGGAATGAGTGTGCATAATGTGGGGACCAGGACTGTTAATATTACGCGAAGTGTCCACAAAGAAAGCTCCAATAGTGGTCGTATCGTTTACAATGGGTATCGATGTAGAATAGCAAATTTAAGATACCCTCATTTCTCAATCACGCGATTATGCTATAACCATTGTGCGTTCATGAGTCGCCGTGTTATTCGACACGGTCCACCCCGCTTCAGTTTTGTTGTTTCGGACATTGATAAGTGGGATGATCGAAACGGTTAAAACTCGATTAACATCGATATCTGCCAGTTTCTGTTCTCGCCATGTAACAGGTAGGCGGTACTTTCGACCGAGGACTCACATTTTACCCCAATCAAAATAGGCATGACCACTAGTACAACAAATAGGCATGACCACTAGTACAACAAATAGGCATGACCACTATAGTGCAACAAATAGGCATGACCACTAGTACAACAAATAGGCATGACCACTAGTACAACAAATAGGCATGACCACTATAGTGCAACAAATAGGCATGACCACTAGTGCAACAAATAGGCATGACCACTAGCACAACAAATAGGCATGACCACTAGTACAACAAATAGGCATGACCACTAGTACAACAAATAGGCATGACCACTAGTACAACAAATAGGCATGACCACTAGTACAACAAATAGGCATGACCACTAGTACAACAAATAGGCATGACCACTAGTACAACAAATAGGCATGACCACTAGTACAACAAATATGCGTGACCACTAGTACAACAAATAGGCATGACCACTAGTACATTGGTGATGTTGAACGATTGCATGGATGGCATCTCATTATTCTGTACACAAGAGTGATATTGTTTATAATGCAACCAAGAAGTCAGCTACGAGAACAAACGTTGCTATTTTAGTAGGCGTCCGATAAATAGTTTTCATGCAGAATTGACAATCGTTCGCTTTCTCTGCCCTCTGCCAGCCTGGCGTCAGCCCGCCGTCAGCCCGTCGTCAGCCCGGCGTCAGCCCGTCG
>OY759267.1:46444085-46471585 GCA_963662155.1 Lamellibrachia columna
GTAACTGTGCGGAAAGTGACGTTGTGGTTTAATGCGTCACTACTATTTCTTCAGATTTCCGGTTTCATTTGATACCAGAAGGAGCGATCTTAATCAAGACATTTCCAGTTTCTAGATAAGACGGAAACGGAAAAGATCGACAAATATAAACTACCGTTGACTGTCACACACGTGCGTATCGACAGCTTTTAACCAATCCTTTTAATATATTCACATACTCATTACTTATAAATAGTATATTGCGTAAGTAATTTTCTCAAAAATTGTGTACGAAAACATATATGAATTGGGCATATTTGACTGTTCTGTTGAAAAACTAACAAAAACTAACAGACGTTATTAATGGAAACTAGACGGTATGTATGTCATTGGCAATATTATTAACATATAAACTTATAAAAAAGCAATAAATATTGTTGGGCTGAAAAAAGCAAATCATAAAAAACTGTTCAGAGCAGCATTTTATTGCGAAATCGGAAAGACGTCATTCGTTGAGTCTCGTTTATTTGTCATATTTTGGTGCGCCCTACATTCGCAAATCTTCGAAAATAATAATATACCGCATGCATCGATACTATAGAGTAAGACCGAATGTACTTACGCCCAAATTCAGCCAATTAATTAGTGTTAAAAGTCAAACAATTGTCAAAGCTGGTTAAATTTGTAAAATATTAAATGTCGATTCCTTTTTTTGACAAGTAATTCATAAAGTTTTGTTTATTTTAAAATGTGTTGTGTGAGTTGTTCAATAAGCGGACATTGTGTTTATGCTGTTATGTTTTACATGTTATGCTATAGATATATTTTACTTTTGAAAAATTATATAATTGTTTGATCGGTTGGAAAAAGTAAATGATTTGTCATTTGTCTTTTGATCTGCGATACATGACTATGTATATTATTATAGAGCTCAAATACGAGTTTCCGTCGTCTCTGCAGCTTTATAATTACTTACAACGTGTGAATGGTGTTTGTGAATGAGAACGTATAAAACTATATGCATATTTCATTGTCTAAGATCATCTTAGGGAGATCGTTGCGACTGCTCGGGATGTGTCAACCAAGTAACCTTCACTGTTGATGGCTGAAACGGTTACAGAAACAAAATATATAAATATATGTGTTCAAAACTCATTAATTTAAGTGATTAAGCGAAGAAGCAATATTTGTTTTATTTATTTTATTTGATAACACGATTACCTCTCAAGAAACTACCAACTGGAAACTTTGCATATATATCTGGTTTCAGTCGTAATGTGACACATCAAACTGTAGAGTGATCTCAGTGTACTGCACTACAGACTGCGTCTTGCACTTTCATGCGATAATCTATCTACATATTTCCAGGGCTGCCATCCAGGGTAATGGAGCGTGATGTAATGTCCTAGTCTAACACCACCAGTCTAACACTCGCTGCTAGAGGCGCGACGGCGGAAAGTGTCAGTCGGAACATTGTAGCGTATGATGCCATCTGTCATATCTTAAGTGCCGCAGCGTCTGTCGGTCTTCAGGTCCGGCTGAGACGGCTACGACAGGCCACTTAAAGTAGCCAGCTGTTCCCGACGGACCGCGGCAAGATATTTGTCAAGAAAGTCGCGTCAGAAAACGATAAGGTCGTCTCTAACTAAATCCCGTGCTACTCCACAATATGACTTGTACACAATTGATCTATAGACCCCGTGCTACTCCACAATATGACTTGTGTACAGTTGGTCTAGAGCCAGTGCTACTCCACAATATGACTTGTGTACAGTTGGTCTAGAGCCCGTGCTACTCCACAATATGACTTGTATACAGTTGGTCTAGAGCCAGTGCTACTCCACAATATGACTTGTGTACAGTTGGTCTAGAGCCAGTGCTACTCCACAATATGACTTGTATACAGTTGGTCTAGAGCCCGTGCTACTCCACAATATGACTTGTATACAGTTGGTCTAGAGCCAGTGCTACTCCACAATATGACTTGTATACAGTTGGTCTAGAGCCCGTGCTACTCCACAATATGACTTGTGTACAGTTGGTCTAGAGCCAGTGCTACTTCACAATATGACTTGTATACAGTTGGTCTAGAGCCCGTGCTACTCCACAATATGACTTGTGTACAGTTGGTCTAGAGCCAGTGCTACTCCACAATATGACTTGTATACAGTTGGTCTAGAGCCCGTGCTACTCCACAATATGACTTGTATACAGTTGATCTAGAGCCCGTGCTACTCCACAATATGACTTGTGTACAGTTGGTCTAGAGCCAGTGCTACTTCACAATATGACTTGTATACAGTTGGTCTAGAGCCAGTGCTACTTCACAATATGACTTGTATACAGTTGGTCTAGAGCCCATGCTACTCCACAATATGACTTGTGTACAGTTGGTCTAGAGCCAGTGCTACTCCACAATATGACTTGTATACAGTTGGTCTAGAGCCCGTGCTACTCCACAATATGACTTGTATACAGTTGATCTAGAGCCCGTGCTACTCCACAATATGACTTGTGTACAGTTGGTCTAGAGCCAGTGCTACTTCACAATATGACTTGTATACAGTTGGTCTAGAGCCCGTGCTACTCCACAATATGACTTGTATATAGTCGATCTAAATCCCGTGCTACTCCACAATATGACTTGTATACAGTTTATCTAAATCCCGTGCTATTCCACAATATGACTTATATACAGTTTATCTAGACCCTGTGCTATTCCACAATATGACTTGTACACAATTGATCTATAGACCCCGTGCTACTCCACAGTATGACTTGTGCACAATTGATCTATAGACCCTGTGCTACTCCACAATATAACTTGTATACAGTTGATCTAGACCCTGTACTACTCCACAATATGACTTGTATGCAGTTGATCTAGACCCTGTGCTACTCCACAATATGATTTATATACAGTTGATCTAGAGCCCGCACTACTCCACAATATGATTTGTATACAGTTGATCTAGACCCCGTGCTACTCCACAATATGATTTGTATACAGTTGATCTAGAGCCCGCACTACTCCACAATATGATTTGTATACAGTTGATCTAGACCCCGTGCTACTCCACAATATGACTTGTATACAGTTGATCTAAATCCCATGCTACTCCACAATATGATTTGTATACAGTTGATCTAGAGCCAGTGCTACTCCACAATATGACTTGTATACAGTTGATCTAAATCCCATGCTACTCCACAATATGACTTGTATACAGTTGGTCTAGAGCCCGTGCTACTCCACAATATGATTTGTATTCAGTTGATCTAAATCCCATGCTACTCCACAATATGACTTGTATACAGTTGATCTAGAGCCAGTGCTACTCCACAATATGACTTGTATACAGTTGATCTAGAGCCCGTGCTACTCCACAATATGACTTGTATACAGTTGATCTAAATCCCATGCTACTCCACAATATGACTTGTATACAGTTGATCTAGAGCCCGTGCTACTCCACAATATGACTTGTATACAGTTGATCTAAATCCCATGCTACTCCACAATATGACTTGTATACAGTTGATCTAGAGCCAGTGCTACTCCACAATATGACTTGTATACAGTTGATCTAGAGCCCGTGCTACTCCACAATATGACTTGTATACCGTTGATCTAGAGCCCGCGCTACTCCACAATATGACTTGTATACAGTTGGTTATATGTAGGTAGAAGATGGCCTTTATTATTCGACATTTGCTGGGACGACTACCCCTTAATACGGTTAATTCCCATCCAAACCATTGGCAATTAGTAACATTTTATTACCTGGACTTAGTAAATTACGTCGTTCTTTTTTATTTAAATAAACTTCCAACCTGATAACATGCAGTATGTGTGGACTTGGTACATGTGTGGACTTGGTACATGTGTGGACTTGGTACATGTGTAAACATATACAATGTCATAAAGCAAGACTAAGAAAACAAATGGAAACCGGCGCCTACACAACAACTGTGGCATTTGTAATGTTCAGTGTCATCCAAATCGAGGTTGCCATTAATTAATTGATTTCATTTTGGACTATATGCGTGTATTTATGCCCCAGTTTCTGGCCGACATTTTAAAACGATTCACACACAGTGAATAACGTCTTGTATCAGCGCGGTTAGAGAGCAGATATTAACGTTTCTCTCCTCTCCCGGCTGTTCTAAGTCAATATTAGCGCCCGCGCTGCGCACACGATTAGAACGTGTTGACAGACGGCCATTTTAGGAGATCCACAACCATCCAATATACGCACGCGGCGATTTGGCAGCCGCAATTTATCGTCGCTCATAATCGTGGCATATAGCGCAACATCGCGCATAGTTTCGTGCCTATATATATACTCGAGATGACGTCGGCAATCGAGCCTGACGCCAGCGTATCGTCGTCTTCCGTCGATGGACGGGGATTGGCCCTGGCGGACAACCAGACCTGAAAGGAAGATATTCGCTGAGTTGACTCGCGCGCATTCCGTACACATGTCCGCGGCTGATCGCTGTAGGTCCGCATTAATCCGAATCGTGACCTGTGTGATTACGCTGAGCTGTGGTGCGGGAAGGTCCCGTGGTGATCTAGTTGGTGGGAAAAGAACGGAGTTGGCACTTCCGACGTGGCAGGTATGTGGGCCGGGTTACTGCAAAGGCCTGTTGCAAGATGCATTATTCTTAATGGGTGGGATCGGTACTTTATAAATAGTTGCCTCTTTTGCTGTTATTTTCCTCAACATATATAACATATATTATTTATTCATAACAATTTGATTTATAAAAAAAAATTACACAATAACAAGACATGTTCATGTTTATAGTTATATTAAATTTGATATGAGTCCCGATAAAAGTTTTATTAAAACATCTTATTTTGGGACAACATTTTATTTTAAACGTGTTAACATTTGAGGGTAACGCATTAGGAGCATATCTCCGTGTAAGCATCGGGTTAATATTCCATGTCAGTAGCGGTAGAACATGTTAAAAGTTGTAGGACAAACTGAAATGTGCAACAAACGAACTAATCTAATATAGGCCTATATTATAATTATAATGCCATTGCTCCAGCGATGCTGTTAAACGTGTTAACATATTATTTTAACGTTGCCCGAAATGCCTGCCCATCATACCGAGGCTTCCCCCGGTTTAAATGCACAATGCATCAAATAAATATTCTTTTTTTTCAAACCACGTGTGAACTACCGAAATATTATCAAGGGTGGCATATAAATAAAAAGGAAGACAAAACATGCGTCTAAGTAACTGTAGTATAGTGACGTCACAACATTTCGCCTTTACCTCGCACATGCTCGATGATACAGACCACAAGTAGACTCTACACCTGGTATAGGCATACATTAGTGGCTGTTGAATTCTAAATAGTTCTTTTTGTTTTTTCTTTTATCTTCTTTTCAGGTCGATCAGGAGGTGTGTTGCCGTAAACCTTCCGCACTCGTGGACCAAACCACAACCGGGACCTAGCCGACGCGCGGGGCATATCGGGAAATATCGGAACGCCGAACGCGCTAGTCAGAACAGTAAATATCGAGCGAGCCACCTTCGGAGCGTTAATACATCAATCTCGCCATATCTCGGCTGTGGTAATCGTCGACTTGTTTATGCAGACGACAACACAACTATGCCAATGAAACTGTCAGTGGCTCGGCAAGAAACAGACCGTAAATATCGCGCTCTTGCTTCACAAATAGTCGCTCTCGTCTCGCGCCATTATCTGCCCGAGATAGACAGATCACGCCAGCGCTCTCAAGCGGCGACAATCGAAGTAACTGTCAAGTGGCGGTCGCCACGCGCAGAGCTGTTAAAATAAGCTATGGCAGGCCGAGTTGTCAATAACAAATTAATAGTTTTTAGTTTAATATGCACCAAATTATAAACCATTCAAAACCAATTTTAGTTACCCGTCAAATTAGGAACCACATTGGTGTTTGCATTAAATTAATGAGTTTGCATTTTTATCATTAAGTGCGAGAAGTGCACTTTGGTCTGCATAGTTAATTGTTTATAATTCAAACATGGCGCAGTCAAACATTTGAATAAGAGAAAGTATGTTCGACACAGTGCCAGACCGTATACTTGGCAACCCTGGCAGCTTTGTTCTAGGTTCAAATTATACATAGATTAATATATATATATATATATATATATATATATATATATATATATATATATATATATATATATATATATATATATATATATATAGATATATATATATATATATATATATATATATATATATATATATATATATATATATATATATAGATATATATATATATATATATATATATATATATATATATATATATATATATATATATATATATATATATATATATATATATATATATATAGATATATATATATATATATATATATATATATATATATATATATACGCAACACTGAATAGAGACCTACTTATATGGCACGTGTAGTTTGGTTCCGTTGGTGAGATTTACTTCCTTTACCTGAAATCTTGTCTGTTTTAATATTGATTAGCATAAACATACCACAACACTGTACCAAATTGGATGCATTACTAAAACGACTTGACACCTGACTAAAAACAGTTGATAAATTATTTAATGTTCAATGTTATTTTATTTACTAAAAAGTCATCTCATTGGTTGAAATAACAAGATTTAACAAGATTTTATAAACTTGCCATCCAAGGCAAACTTGTTAGATATGTGATGCGTAACTAAAACCAAGTTCATACCGGTTATTACTGTTAATTTGACGCCTTGTTTAACGTTTATGGCCATATCGGCCTGCCATACAGGCGCGTGGGAGAAACGAGATTATTGCCATATCGATATCCGTCTGCATTTCCTGGTCGCGCTTTCCAGCAACCTTTGCGGGTTGGCTGACGGCACAGCCGGTTTTTTTTTTTGATTTTCCCGTCTCCAGGCCTGTGCGAAGATTTTTGTCGGTTTATTTTTCGCTACAGTGGTTCTTCTGTTTCGTTGCTGATTCGCCGTGGCAGACTGAAGTACTGCTGTATTGCCGGGATGAATCATAGCAAGAAACGCAGACGTAGAAGCGTTTTGGTTAATGCCATAGGGGTGGCCAATTGATCAAATCGATGCACATCTCGCACGGATGATGGATCTCTCCTGTGCACCACGAGGAGTGGTCTAGCTAAAGTTCAAGCGTGTTGAATTTGTGTAGTCGGCGTCCATTGAAAGTGGGCTAACCTCAGATTCAGACATCTGGCTTCAGGGAATACGTCGTCTGATAAGGAAGTCATCATTTGTCTAAAATAAATCGAACGCGGAATAGGTGCGATGTATTTCTGTTTTCCGTAGCCATTGCTGCACCAACGAAGCTACAGTGCTTCGACAGGTTGGATTGAGGGAGGGTTAGATAATAATAACAATAATAATAATAGTAATAATAATAATAATAATAATAATAATAACAAAATAACAACAAAAGCAACAACAAAAATAACAATTGTGAGCCAAGCGACAAACGACAAACGACAAGCGGCTCGTTCGTCTATTATCGTGATCTGTCTAGAAAACTGGACATTTTTAAAGCAAGGTATATTAATTAGTTGACCTGGCATTCACAACTGGTCAACTTATCAAACGATGTATTTATTTAATAACATGCAATCCACTGACAGAGTTAAGCAAGAGGTCCTATACTTCGCAGACAACGAGCGAACATTTGAAACAGCCTACTAAATCAGGATGTAAGTGGAGACGGTTTCAGCATCAGTGTAGAACACAGTCAGCGAGTCAAAGTTCGTGCAAAAACTGTTTTATTCGGTCTCAGTGAAACCGACGTTGTAAGGCTTTTTCTAAAGTTAGTTGTCATACACTTTCACTTTCGTCGTAGGATAACGTGTTTTACTTTATTCTTAAATAGCACCAGTAAGGTAAAATCGCTTCAGGTACATAATGAATATTTAGTGCATGACTTTAGCAAGTTATAAATGCTTATCGAATCCGTCTTGACATTTGTAGACGTTTAGTGTGTATTCGGTGGCGTATTAATTTTTTTATTAGTATTTCAGCCAAAATTAGTTTTTCTTAACCGATCAGCTCGTGTCTCGTAAATACATGTTCCAAATATACTAGTCAAAGTGTCGATCTTTCATCAAAAATGTTGCTTTCACGTTAAAATTACATTCCCAACAGCATGCTTACGTGTACAAAAAAGCCTACAACAACGTCCTTTTGAAGAAAACAGTCCTTGAGTGGCAATTTATTTTTTAACACAAAACTAATTATAAACTCACTTGACAAATACTACAGCGACTGCCCTAAACGTACAATGAATAGTCTAGTGCGTTGTTGTATATATGTATCCATATATCATCATGATAATAACACGTCAAAACATTCAAACAATACTAACGTGTACCCCTCATCGTGTCATCTGCGTCATCTGTCACGCGTCATTTATGCGTCATACGGCTGTCCCAGTGACCGTGTCACAGGCGTCACAATTACACACTACGAGGCGGCGATGATGTAGCAATGTGTCTGTTTACTCCATTGTCACGAAACAATCACGAAACGGAACTGGCGATGTTAATGGGGCCTGTTAAATAGGCGCTTCAACAGTGGTCGTATTATGTGATGCGAATATATTATATTACATTCACTATTGATGTCCCGAGCCTGGTATGCGTGAAACAAACGCATCTGCCATTGTTGAGTCGTCTTGGCGGACAGCGTGGTCGCGGAGTCGACCATTCATCATTGTCATGACGATGTTAATGAAAGGGGGCAAGCGATGATACATCCGGGTACAGAGCACTGTTTATTTTTCCATTTAAATAAGTGTCAATAGGGTAATTTAATATTTTTAGTTAATTGAAAATAAGATGTTTAACAATATTTAACAATATTTAATAATATTTAACAACATTTAGCCATATTAACCAGATATAACCATATTTAACCACATTTTACCAGATTTAACAATATTTAACAAGATTCCAAGTGGACAAGGACGGCTTATCTAGAGTCCAATGCTTCATATAATGTATTGGCCGCCCTTATCAGATATGTCAGTGTCAATCTTAAACACATTTACACTGCTAGCATTCATACAATCATTTGACAGTTTATTCCATTAATTTTTCGTCCTCAGTGAAAAGGGTATACATTCTCATATCCAGCCTACACTATTCCTTAACCAATGCTGCGTTAAGTCCAATGGTTCTTCAGCCTCCTTTAAGTTGGAAGTGCATATTTCTATCAATATCCTCATAACCATTCAATATTAAAAAAAACTTCTATTTGGTCTTCTCTTTGTTTCCTGGTCTCTAGTGTTGTCAAACCATATATATTAAGCGATTTTCATAAGGAAGGTGTCTTAATTCTGGAATCAGCTTATATAGTTGTTCTTCGTTGTATATTTTGTCTAGCTTATCTATGTCCTTACGATATGGCCTCCATGCTTGTATACAATATGAAAAATACGGCCTAGCTAAATATTGCTTTGTAAAGTGGTATATAATTAGCTGTTTCTTTTTACAAGTAATATTTCTCCTCATTAGTCCTAGAATTTTATTACCCTTTGAAGCAGCAATCCCACGTTGCTATGAAGCTATTAATGTGTTCGCGCAGCTGTTGACCAATACTTGTCAAATTCTGTAATTTTTTCTCCAGAAAATAAAAATACAAGTAGAGTAAAAAGAGTAATATTTGGCTTACGAACTTTTTCCATTTCCCGGCATGTCTTGTTGGATACAGGAAAGTGTTTCCCGGCATGCCGGGAAATGGAAAAAGTTCGTAAGCCAAATATTACTCTTTTTACTCTACTTGTATTTTTATTTTCTGGAGAAAAAATTACAGAATTTGACAAGTATTGGTCAACAGCTGCGCGAACACATTAATAGCTTCATAGCAACGTGGGATTGCTGCTTCAAAGGGTAATAAAATTCTAGGACTAATGAGGAGAAATATTACTTGTAAAAAGAAACAGCTAATTATATACCACTTTACAAAGCAATATTTAGCTAGGCCGTATTTTTCATATTGTATACAAGCATGGAGGCCATATCGTAAGGACATAGATAAGCTAGACAAAATATACAACGAAGAACAACTATATAAGCTGATTCCAGAATTAAGACACCTTCCTTATGAAAATCGCTTAATATATATGGTTTGACAACACTAGAGACCAGGAAACAAAGAGAAGACCAAATAGAAGTTTTTTTTAATATTGAATGGTTATGAGGATATTGATAGAAATATGCACTTCCAACTTAAAGGAGGCTGAAGAACCATTGGACTTAACGCAGCATTGGTTAAGGAATAGTGTAGGCTGGATATGAGAATGTATACCCTTTTCACTGAGGACGAAAAATTAATGGAATAAACTGTCAAATGATTGTATGAATGCTAGCAGTGTAAATGTGTTTAAGATTGACACTGACATATCTGATAAGGGCGGCCAATACATTATATGAAGCATTGGACTCTAGATAAGCCGTCCTTGTCCACTTGGAATCTTGTTAAATATTGTTAAATCTGGTAAAATGTGGTTAAATATGGTTATATCTGGTTAATATGGCTAAATGTTGTTAAATATTATTAAATATTGTTAAATATTGTTAAACATCTTATTTTCAATTAACTAAAAATATTAAATTACCACGTTTCCCGGCATGTCTTTCCTCTCCCCTCAGTGTTGGATACAGGAAAGTGTTTCCCGGCATGTCTTTCCTCTCCCCTCAGTGTTGGATACAGGAAAGTGTTTCCCGGCATGTCTTTCCTCTCCCCTCAGTGTTGGATACAGGAAAGTGTTTCCCGGCATGTCTTTCCTCTCCCCTCAGTGTTGGATACAGGAAAGTGTTTCCCGGCATGTCTTTCCTCTCCCCTCAGTGTTGGATACAGGAAAGTGTTTTTTTTTTATAAAGAAAACATGATTCCAATACAATAAACTCGTGAAGATGCATGCACAGGCCTTAGCATACCCTTGACTGACGTGGCTGTTAACTGGTGTTTCTTTATTGAATAATTAATCAGCGCAGTGGAAATACACGTGTATAACGACGAACTCTCTCTCTCTAACCATTCAATTACCGACAGGGTAGGATTGTGTGTCTTGTAAACACCATCACAGCGAAAGACGCGCTATCAATCATCGGAGTGATATTAAGCAATATTATAAGGTTCGACTTGGTGGTATGCGAAAACAATTTTGAAAGTAACGGTGTTTGACATCGCAGCGACTGTCCGGCAGGACGGGATGCTGATGGTGAACACGTAGAAGGGTTGTTGTTAGACAGAGAGACGGCTCGACGGAGCGGTTTAGACTAGCGGTCGTGTGTTGCTCCTGGAGTTGTGTGTGACTATGACCAAGTGAGGTGACGTGCTTCTGCGTGGTGTGTCTATACGGTATTCGTAGACACGCTGCCATGGGGCATGTTTCGATGATGTAGATGTAGAGATTGAGCAGCAGCGTGTAAGGATGACAGTCGATGTTGACGGTGATCTGCTAGACTGGCTGCATCACCGGCACAACGAACACATCGCCACAGACTCGCCGTATAGTGACTATCGCGCCACCAAGCTGTCGGACAATAGGAGCAGGTAGGGCATGCGCACCCACCACTAGAGGCCGCCACCGAGCATCGTGGACGACAAAGCAAAATTATGGTAGTTGTCGTGTAAGGTATATATGAGCTGTCTATTAATTTTAGTATAAATTTAGATTTTGTCAATATTTTTTCTTTTGTATTTCCTTCTTTATTAAATCATATCAATTTTAACCCAAAACAAAAACTTGTGTATAAAACGAAATTCTAAATAAACAATTATTTAGAATTTCGTTTGATACAAAAGTTTTTGTTTTGGGTTATAATTGATTGTGTTGGTACGTCCACGCAGAATGACACTGAACATTTTGGGCTGGAGTTTTGCCAATATTACACAGTGTACCCTCTGTTCCCTCGGTATATGTCTGGACCGGAAAACAAATTCAAAGAGGTGTGACTCACTTAAATTCCAAGTTCGAAGAATAAATCGACGAAATTCGCCAGGTGTCGCGTCGGCTCGTCATGGTGCCTGTGCGTTGATGAGATATAACACGCAATACCGAGTATAATGTCAACGGGACCTTATACACATCCTGTTCGTATCTTATATATTGTATCTAATGTGATGTTATCCTGCCCACTATCCTTGCACAATCCAATCGTATCTATGTAGTCCTTCACTCAGACCGTCTATTAAACCAGCATGGGAATTTACCGAGACCCGACAGTACAACCTCTGAAGCGAAACAGATGTCATATTTGCATACGACGATTGTTGTAGTGACGACATTTGTCTTTTCCCAGAGGAGCCATATCACACATGGCCCCCCGTGCGGGCGAGTGGTGGCGTGCGGAACCGACCACGCCCTGCGTCCATCTAACTCGGCGACAACGGCAACGACAACGGCGGCCGTCCGACCGACCAGCCCGCAAGCCACCGAGTCGGTCAACAAACCCACACACCAGTTGAACGACGTCCGGTGTCTCCGATAACCGCCCCCTTCCGTTGCCCTGATACCATCGCAGAAGGACCCGTTAAACGGCGAAGGCCAAGCCACGACGCCGGGCGGATTACGCTGCGGTTTCTTGCGCCATCGGCTCATTAGTGACTTCAACTTGACCCCGGGGCTGCCCCCCGGGTCAAGACGCTCTGTATTGGGCGGCTGTCGATGTATGTAGATAAACTTATCAACTTGCGGTCGGGTGACGGGTTTACGTTTGCACGGCCACCGGTATTGACCATTTTCCAAACCCAATGCGTCTTCATGGCTTATATGTCTATTTAAATAGGAACTCTGCAGTTGGGCTTTTTCTGGTTAGTTAATTCCCGACACAGCATATTATATTATGTTACCAATTAGAACAAAAGTGATGTATACCGCAGTTACTAGATTACGTGGTTACGTGTGGCAACATTCGAACACCCAGCCTTTAGTGTCACGCTAAGTCGACCTTCTGTGTTCGAGGGTGTACTGTTATACCCGCGTCGTTACCCGGGTGCATGCATACGTGCATGGTTGTACTGCCGGTGTACGCTCATCGTTCATGGTGGGTCGTTTACCCCCCAATCAAGGAGACGGGAAACACATTCAATATATGGTCATGCAACCCACGAGGGCTACGCATTCCCTGATGTTCACGTGGCTGATGTTTGAACTCCCGGTTCTTGGCAAGGCAAATGAAACGGATGTGCTATAATCACTACACAGCCGAGGTAATGCATTGTGGAATGCGTTTGAAACACGCGCGAAAATACTGGAGGCAACATATTTTCAAACCATTGTCAGAACACATAATTTAACGCTGGAATGGCTGTATATTTGACAATTATTGCAGTGTCTATATATGAGTAAGACTGAATCGCCATTTTTGCGTTGTTGCTCGATCCAGCTTGTTTGTTTCAGAATATGTTTTAAGTGATAATTCGATACGCCCAGTAGGCGCAAAAGGACCGTACATTAACCACTAATGTTGACTAGTTAAATGCATTATTGTTGCGAAGAAGGTAAAATAAAATCCTTTGAAACATCAGAAAAAATCGATAACTCAAAACTCTAAAAAAATAAGATAACATATATTCCGTCTGCATAATTTTTTTTTTCTCACTCGACTCATATTTCCCGGAAACAAATACAACGTCGTGTTGTCACATTTATTTACTACATTTTCCGTAGTGTTATTATGATTTGCTGAACACTTACATACCCGTACTTATAACGGGTATATAGGAATAACGGGTATATAGGAATACTCTTTGGTGGATACAAAAAAAACATTACTGGGAAGTTCAGATTAACATATAAAAATAATGCCTTATCTTTATGCGACTTAATTGAATGATACATGTTCGTCGTGATGTTAAACAATTGAATGATACATGTTCGTCGTGATATTAAACAATTGAATGATACATGTTCGCCGTGATATTAAACAATTGAATGATACATGTTCGCCATGATATTAAACAATTGAATGATACATGTTCGCCGTGATATTAAACAATTGAATGATACATGTTCGCCGTGATATTAAACAATTGAATGATACATGTTCGCCGTGATATTAAACAATTGAATGATACATGTTCGCCGTGATATTAAACAATTGAATGATACATGTTCGCCGTGATATTAAACAATTGAATGATACATGTTCGCCGTGATATTAAACAATTGAATGATACATATTCGCCGTGATATTAAACAATTGAATGATACATGTTCGCCGTGATATTAAACAATTGAGTGCATGGACGTTTTGATTTATATTTGTTTCTACGTCTTCTATACAACGTTGGTGGACTTCACACATTCCCACATTCAGGAGTTTGCATAATAACGTGTAATATTATTATTATTATTATTAACATGCATGGTGTGGCCCACTAACATGTTTTACTTTAAAAGTATTACTTTGTACGACATTTGTATGTTGTGCTACTAGAGAACCACATCGTAACCACAACATTGTGCGTCGACAACATTGTGCGTCAACAACATTGTGCGTCGACAACACACACGTAACTTGCACGTCGCGATCTCCCGGACATATTATCGATGCTCATCGTAAAGTGATTGTACACGAGTTGAAATGTGAAAAACAGATGCGCAGCGTATTGCACATGCATTCAACAAGCTCTCTCCAACACACAGGGAGCAATAATGATTTCATAATCGGACGTGTGCGATTACGACGGAACTATTTGTTCACGTCATGACGCGGTCATCGCTACAAAACGAACGTTTGAATTGTTTTAAAACCGAATTATAACCGACTGCGACAACATATAGAGTAAATAAATATAAAATAATACATTTTGCGAATCACATCTCCGTGTAATCGTCCTCACGGGCTTGCGGAGTGGAACAAACAATCGAACGCGTCCGATTATTCGCCATCGTCTCGGAGCAGTTCGTCAATGTATTATTTGATTATAACTAATTGGATGCAAACGCGATCTTTGTATCATAATGTATACTATATATGGAAATGTTTAGTATCCGGTATACGATAGCACCGGGCAACACATGTCGTTCCATCCAACGCCACTACGAACCCGTCTCCTGACGTTGATAGATTATCTCGGCGACTATTGCGAACATCGCCAAACAAGGCATTTCGCAGCGATCGTTGAACACGCATTAATGAAATCCAAATATTTTCACAGCTTGTCGACGTTGCCTAATGGTTGTACGTCGACATGGGATCTCGGCTCCCGTCCCGTGGAGACAGGGTCCGGGAGTTGGTTACAATGACTCGACAATCGATCCGGCGTTCGGAGTCAATAGTGCGGCTCGTTCATTAGTGAATTAGTCCGCGGTGGAATCGGCCGAACAACGCCGTTTATCGCCGTACAAACAACGCCGGTCGCCGCGCGGGACGACTAACGACCGTTGCTCGGGCGGCGTGTTTCAATCACAAACAGTCGTGTCTGATCGTTTGTTTAACAACCCGCACTGGGGCCGAGAACAACACTAGGGTCGGAGAGAGGAGGGAGTTGTGTAATGTTTTATTTAGCCTTAAATAGTAATACATATATCGAAAGCTAAAACGAAAGGTTCGTAACTCACACATTAAAACCAGCATATCTATACGGCCTGGAGACTGGGTGAGAAGAATTGTAGGAGTGAAAAGAATCGACAAACGAAGAATGGAGGAGCTGAGGGAGGAAGTGTGAGAGAGAGAGAGAGCCTCACAAGGAAGCTAGTGAGGAGCCGGCTAAAGTGGGCAGGACATGTGGAAAGAATGGAAGGGGTATGATTGACAACGAGAGCGGATGCGCTTGGAGTGGAGGGTAGAAGGAGAAGAGGAAGGCCGAGACTGAGATGGGAGGACTGCGAGAAGAGAGATTTAGTGGGAGTGGGAGGGGAGAATGAGGGCGAGGGATAGAGGGATAGAGGGATAGAGCGGAGAGCATGGAGATGACTGGTAGAGACGGTAGTAAAACGGGACTAGTTATGAAGAAGAAGGGGGGGGGAAATCGACGACCGGTATCCGTGTCAGCCTCACCCTGGACTACAGGGAAAAGGAAGAGAGCAACAATAGATATTAACTCTGTTGTTGTTGCAAACTTTCAGGTTGTAGTAGTAGTAGTAGTAGTAGTAGTAGTAGTAGTAGTAGTAGTAGTAGTAGTAGTAGTAGTAGTAGTAGTAGTAGTAGTAGTAGTAGTAGTAGTAGTAGTAGTAGTAGTAGTAGTAGTAGTAGTAGTAGTAGTAGTAGTAGTAGTAGTAGTAGTAGTAGTAGTATATATAGTAATAATTCCGCTGCAATTGATCAATTCATGACTACGCCACGCTCGCGGCTAACTGTTTCTTAAGTTGATATTATTGTAACGCAAATAAATGAATACCCATTGGTGTAGGGATTTGCATCTGGATGCACAAATCTTTACATCTGAACAAGTGAAACACATGACAATATATTTTGGATCATGATTCACGCATGCATTATTTTTTGTCAACGTAGATACTTACACAGGAGAAACAGGAGATGGCCGAGTGTCGTATTAATGCAATAACAAGTTAAGGAAGGCTAACGGCAGCGTGCCACCATTTCTGTGTTTAGTAGAGTACATATTACTTACTTACTTACTTACTTACGCACGCACACGCACACGCACGCACGCACGCACGCACGCACGCACGCACGCACGCACGCACGCACTCACACACACACACACACACACACACACACACACACACACACAAACACACACACACACACACACACACACACACACACACACACACACACACACACACACACATATTGCTCACACTGAACGTCCAAACATTATCTACTCCATTTAACGTACTCTTCCACTCGTGGACCGCAGAGACGCGACTCGCAACTTGCGCTGTGTCAATATTTATCGACTCCGGATCCGACATATATGGACGAGATTTGGACGGGCAAATTTCCCAGGCGATTCACAAAATAAATGCCCGATGATGTGCGCAATGTTCGGTCATGTTTTCGTAGCTCGTTCGCTTACTGGTCGATAGTCATCGATCATCCCCGACTGGTCCAGTTAATGGCGCTTTTTGTGCGTTTGGGTGCGGTGGAATTTAACCGCAGTGTCGGTTGCACCGAACAACGGAAAAGAAAGTTTCCAGTTAACACAAGCACCATAATATAAAAATTGTGTAACAAACGTTACCCCATTGTTAAACGTTACCCCATTGTTAAACTTACAACAAAAACCCGCGACATGATGCGACGAATAAGTGCAGTGAAACATTTAAAGTCTAGAAAAAGGGTATTTTCTGTCAATTGAAATGTTGATGTTATGAGTTCCATAACAAAATATACACACCACCAGCGTTGCTATCAAGGTTTCTTGAAAGGACTTTATTGAAACATGATCGACACCTTTACAAGGAAACTGATGCTTATATTTAGACTGCTCAAATCGAGCAAAAGTTGCCGAGCAAAAGTTGCGTGACACGGGAGCTGTCTTTGTGTTATAAATATCTGGGAACGTGGGCATGGGACACTTTGGAATCATTGAACAATTCAGTATTTCCTTGAATACCAAAGGCCAATTTAGGCCAACATTAAATATTAACGATATGTACAAGGGGAAAGACAGAAATAAAAAAAAAACAATAAACGGATGTTTTCGTTATATTCCATCTCCCCCAGTTATGTGCGTGCGTGCGCGCGTGTGCACGCGCGTGTGTATGCATGCCTATTTGCGTGTGTGCCTATGTATGCGTGCGTACATGTGTGTGAAGGTGGGTACGTGCGTGTGTGCGTGCATGCATGCGTGCGTGCGTGCGTGCGTGCGTGCGTGCGTGCGTGCGTGCGTGCGTGCGAGCGTGCGTGCGAGCGTGCGAGTATACATGTATTCGTGTTGGCATGAAGACAGTGGCCAAAAAGTCGCATATCATAATCATGTATAGGAACATGTTATTGTAGCGCAATAATTATTAACTAATTAAACTGTGGTCTGACCCCTGACGCAAGGACGTATTTTGGGACACCTATATAGAATCTAACTAATCAAGCTAGCGTATGTAAATTTGTATGTTTGTATTTGGTTATGTTAACGTTAGCGCCAAACTTTCAGGGATTAATCTACGACCCCACGAATGAAACGTAACGCTTTTATTTTTTTAAATACCCCGTATATCAAGGGTTCTTATTGGTTTTTATGGTAAATCAAATGTTCGCTACGTAAAACGTTAACTTCCAACACTCGCAGAAACCACGCGCGCGCGCGACGAATACTTCGGTATGTAAACCGTTTGAGAGTACGTAGTGGGTGGTTTATATTAATTATCAATCCACAATAAAAAAGATATTCTATACTATTTTACAACCAACACAAATATCCACGGGTCTAAATTCACGCGACCTTCAACATTTCGAATTTGCAACGAGTATTGCACCACATGCGTGACGCGGTTGTTTCTGATAATACGTTAAACAATCTCGAGCGTATTGAAGGCGTATTGGCCTGAGGCATTTGGTAAACATTGCTATCATGAATGTCACTTATGAACTACCAAGTTATCCCGTCCTGGGGACGGGCATTTTTGCTAGTATATTTAATATATGTTTGACAGGGGAATGTTGCTATTATGGAACTTTTTGCTGCAAGGCGTATCAAGGTCCGTCAATATTAACTGAAGTCCAGTGCCATAGATAAGAAATATGCGAAGCTATAGGTGTATTTCCGTAGGCTAAGTACACCCACGTGAACACGCATACATATGTTGTCAACGTTCTGTAGCCGTTGGCCTCCTTCTAACCGCGCATGGGTTCCCACCACAACATCGGCGGAAATCAAAGAAACGGTTTATCGCGACATATGTAAACACATGGCAAACTTCGAAGTCAGTCGATGTGAAAACGCGATCAAACACCCTCGGACCAAGCCACAACATCTTGTATCAGCGCAACTACAAACACGAAGCACGGCCCGGTCGTGTTCCGTTTAGAAAAGGCGGCCAAGAAATAGTCGCTAGACGAGTTTTGCTTAATTCCGTCGGCAGGACTCGTGTGATAATGCTTGGGTTACTGTTCCCTGCGGCGCTTGGCCCTTCCCGAAGAGGGTGGGATTGTGTTGGCCGGGAAAGAAGGGCTCCACACCGGCTCCAAGCGGAGTCGAGATGTCATTTTGAATATACAGGGAGATGTCACGCGTTATATATAACTTCGGGGGTCACAGTAAGTGAAAGGTACGTGAAAGGTACGTGTTGCAAGTGAAAGGTACGTGTTGTAAGTGAAAGGTACGTGTTGCAAGTGAACAGTTACTTTGTTTCATACCCCGAGAAGCAACTGAAAGAGTTTACAAACATTTTTATAACTAAAAATCACGTCACGTGCTGATACGTAATTGTTGAATTGTACGGTTAATGGCATTCGAATATTTGAAAACTGTAGTATGCATAATTAAAATAAATTGTTATTTGTGTAATGTTATATATATATATATATATATATATATATATATATATATATATATATATATATATATATATATATATATATATATATATATATATATATATATATATATATATATATATATATATATATATATATATATATATTATATATGTATGCATAATTAAAATAAATTGTTATTTGTGTAATGTTATATATGTATATATATAGTATATATATATATATATATATATATATATATATATATATATATAAGAAACTAAGTTTCTCTTCTAGCCCTTCTCTGTTGTGGTTTAGGAGGAAATTGAGGAAATGTTTTTATAATGTGAATGAAACATTTACAAAACATTTATTGTTTTGCAATGAATGTTTATATATATATATATATATATATATATATATATATATATATATATATATATATATATATATATATATATATATATATATATATATATATATATATACACGTATATATATACATATATATATACGTATATATATATATATATATATATATATATATATATATATATATATATATATATATATATATATATATATATATATAAAACATTCATTGCAAAACAATAATGTTTTTATATTTATATATATATATATGTGTATATATATATATATATATATATATATATATATATATATATATATATATATATATATATATATATATATATAAAACATTCATTGCAAAACAATAAATGTTTTGTAAATGTTTCATTCACATTATAAAAACATTTCCTCAATTTCCTCCTAAACCACAACGGAGAAGGGCTAGAAGAGAAACGTAGTTTCTTATATAACTTCTCTCCTTTTTCCTCATAACTGCATAATCCCCCTCTGGAGCATTGTCGCACTGTGGTGACGATATACAACGTGAATACGTTGGCTGTGTACATCGTGAATGTGGTGACAATATGTAACATGGAGTGTGCTGTTTAAAAATCATGCTAAAACTCTGCTAAAACGCGGCTAAATTAGGTTAAGAATAAAATAATAAAAAAGTA
This sequence comes from Lamellibrachia columna, assembly GCA_963662155.1. Classification (NCBI taxonomy): domain Eukaryota; kingdom Metazoa; phylum Annelida; class Polychaeta; order Sabellida; family Siboglinidae; genus Lamellibrachia; species Lamellibrachia columna. The sequence goes on from OY759267.1 coordinate 46,464,528, forward strand.
AAAGTTGTGCAAAGTGCTTAAGCGTCCAGAGTGGCCAACCTTAAGCGTCCAGAGTGGCCAACCTTAAGCGTCCAGAGTGGCCAACCTTAAGCGTCCAGAGTGGCCAACCTTAAGCGTCCAGAGTGGCCAACCTTAAGCGTCCAGAGTGGCCAACCTTAAGCGTCCAGAGTGGCCAACCTTAAGCGTCCAGAGTGGCCAACCTTAAGCGTCCAGAGTGGCCAACCTTAAGCGTCCAGAGTGGCCAACCTTAAGCGTCCAGAGTGGCCAACCTTAAGCGTCCAGAGTGGCCAACCTTAAGCGTCCAGAGTGGCCAACCCTCACTTGAAGGTGTCTAGAGTTGGAGGTGTGACTATGCACTCAGTCAGCTGGTTCCGTAGTCCATATAAAATATGTTTTGCAGGTATAAAGAATGTAGCACTTCTGTGTCGTCCACTTACGTGTCATCCACTTCTGTGTCGTCCACTTACGTGTCATCCACTTCTGTGTCATCCACTTACGTGTCATCCACTTCTGTGTCGTCCACTTACGTGTCATCCACTTCTGTGTCATCCACTTACGAGCTAATCTGATTAATTTGCTTTTTGTTTATGTACAGAGTAATTGTACACATTGATTTAAATTAACAGTGCACTAAGTAGTACGAATAACTATATTATATATTATTAATTATGAACTATCAAACAGTTTGATTGTTGTAGATATTTGTCATAGGAAATTTTATATTCGTTGTATTGCATGACTCCTAGTAAACGTCGTGACATAGTTATAGCTATTGCAAAGTCTTTAAGCATACTATACTGCCAAAAATAACTTATTGTGTAGAATATAGATATAGACTGTTGCAAATGCCATTTCCACGCATGCGCATAATTACGGATGCTTGCTAATGTTACTTCATTTCTTTTTACGACAACTCGCCCAAAATGTTACAATTCCTGCGTGTAGTTAAGTTTTACACGTATCTGTGTTAATACATATTTGTTTCCAGCATTTTCATTTCACCAATAACGAGTTTGTATGATTCATTTAGTTTGTTCACAGTACATAGCAATACAACTATTTTCTTTGATTATGACGTCACCTCTTATACCTTCTCATTGGTATAGGCCCTATATATTTTTGCAGTTGTTTTATGGATGTCTTAAAGTGAAAGACCTTGTCATACACTTTTATAGACAACTAAATGGCGATATTATGATTCAGGCATGAAATGGACCTTTAATTGAAAACATCATACTAATATTAGGATGTATTGTGATTGTCTAAAAATAAATAAAAAGTAGCCTATATGAGAATTGTCCCGATAGTGTCGTTCATTTTCAATAAGCTTAGTGTAACGAATAATCAATGATTGTTAGAGATTGGTCACTGGATTTTGTTTTATTTATTATATCAAACGATGTAACAGTCCTCGCTTAGACAAGGTTAACATCGTATTTGGAAGGAAGAAGATAAGACATTTAGGCACTAAGTCGTTCCATATACATATTTTCCATATGGTTTTATTACGTCTATACCCGGATATTATACGTTTGCCAAAAGTATAACGAAAAAGTGCACATAGAAGCTTGTCATGAATGCTTATTTACGTTAATCTGCAATAAAGTATATAGTATTAAACGAATTGCTGCAAGTGACTGCCAATCTGCGGACATTATCCTCGGATCTTATCGTTGTGGCTAACATTACGGCGCCTATTACCGTCTCACGTGAACGACCACCGTTGATCCGTTGCATTGAGCGACGGAAGTGCACTGAACAATTAAGGAGGGGGCATGAGAAACCGCGAGCTATAACGGCGAAAACACCAAGAAACTTATTGACGATAGCACTCACCCCTCTATACGATAACCTCCTAATTTAGATAAAGATAAAGTGGTCGCCGAGCCTGTCAGACGCCATTACTGTCCACCACCGAGAGCCAGTCCAGCGAAAATGTTCTCCTGTCGACGTTGAAAGTGTTTACGATTGTGACCGCGCACAATTAACTAATGAATCGACGTTGACATCAAAGAAACGACACTATCGTTCCGCAGCTCTTGCGTAGTTCCACAGTTCGACGGTTCAAATGCAGTGCATCTTCTGATAATGCAGTGCATCTTCTGATAATGCAGTGCATCTTCTGATAAACTCCGCGTTCCGTGAGTAGGGTCAAAATATCATATATATAAGTATACATCGTGATTTATCAAACCGTCTGAACCCATCAAAAACGAACTGGCAGTGTAAACATGTAGGGATATTCTTCTACAAAATGTATTGCTTTGGAGTCCAACAATAGCAACGAACATAAATTATAAATGGGACGTTTTTTCTGTGTAATATTAAAGTTACGACGTAGCTATTTCAATGGGGTGCTCTAGCTACAACTTGTAACAGTATCAAGAGACACGTGCAGGAACCAGGCTTGTTACTTAAGCTGACATTCTTAAGTTCGATACGGTCTGGAAGAAACCGAATGTTGTGCTCACGTACAGTTAGTACATAGACGACACAACCCGTGAAATAATAATAAATCGAATCATCATGTCTTTTTAATATATTCTTCGTGACACATCGAACCAATTAAGTCGTTGTTTTTGGTGAAATATTGTTATAGCAACAACGATCTCGGATGTGTCCGAAAACGTGATTAATCTACTGCACTTTGCCGCAGGGATGTCTATTATTTAATGCTAGATTATCTCGGTAAGAATACATCCTGTGTCATTACATTATCTGGTGATCCCACGGTCGGATGATCTTGTAACATAGCATTTTATTATTCAAATGATGAGAGATAAATACAACGTGTTCGTCGCTTGTAAGATAACGGTGATTCAGGACACACGCAGACACACGTAGCAATGAGGTTCCTTTGCGGTTCGTAACATATATACAGTTGTTTTCAATAGAGGTCAACAAACACTTCAATGGTAGAAGAACTTACATATAGAAATCTAAGTATTCTCAGAAACACGTTCACCCATTTTTCCTCTGCTCTGGGAGATAGGAAGTTTCGCTACTGCATTTCGATAAAGTGCATACCGACGGCGATATACTGACCGTGTGACGTCTTGCGTCATCTGCGTTTCTTCACCCACGCAATGATAGCGCCGACGGTCGATGACGGTTTGCGTCAGTTTCGTCTACGATGCTAACAGAGATTTCTGCAACTGCGCCAAACGTCAACGAAAGGCAGCCACGTCACGTTTTGCGATGCACGTTTGTTTGGGTTTCCGAAATACAAAATCGTTTGTGTTTTAGTAAATAATTCGACATGCATGCAACAACACTAACACATTTTCAAAATAGAGAGGCACTTAGCAGGCTGGGAATTTAAAGCTACAATTAAAGCAAGAAAGCATGCATATAATTAAATATTATATTTGAAACCATGATTATGTAAAATATTGGTTTTCTAGACTCGCAGAATAAATATATCAATAAAAATAGGGTCTACAAGGTATATATATTTGTTAAAAGTTAACGTTCAGTGTTTATTCAGCTATATCTTTGTTTAATTTTATGAATAGCTACGTCATCAATAATAGTGACCCGGCTACTAAAACGTATATTGTTACTTGTCAGGCTGTATATTAAAATGTATGAATAGTATCAGGTCATACTTTATGTTACTGTTACTATTAGTCATGCAGTTACGACGACTACGACTACGACGACGACGACGACGACGACGACAACGACACCTCATCACAATTACCACCATTTCTATTACTTCATATATACTTTTAACGATTTAATATTCAACAAACTGTGTATGACATTTATCACTGCCGCTTATGTTGCTTTCCAGTAACCTAACTAAATTGTCACATCGTTTTAACCACACATGCAGCAGCTGTTGTTCCACAAACAAAAGCGTGAGTATTTCTTTGTTCTTCAGTCTCGCTTCTTCCCACGCGCTGCGAGCCGCCATACTGACCTCCCAGCGACAATGGATCGCTACAGTGCACGCGTCTTGTCTAGATCTTGACGGCGTTCCACTGAAATTAGTTGAACTATCAATCGTGCGCAAAAACACGCTCGCTGCATTGACTCGAAAGCGACGGCATTGGTGACAGAGGCCCGGGTCACGCCCAGCCCGCGGCCTCCAATTTGTTTCTGGTGGGCCGCTCGGCGGTAGGATGCCAGTCACGTTGTGTAGTCACTAATTAATGTGAGAAACTTAGGTTCTACGTTATGACACACATGGTCGTATTATTTCAGAGTCATTTATAGACGACACGCAAGTTATAGGTGCTGGTTTTTATTCGTCATTGTTTAAAGATGCGACGCTGTGAACAATAATCATTCTTATGCAGTCATATATTGTGATGCGAACATAATTTGCATTAAATTCTCGTTGAGGACTTGGTGAAAATGGAGTGTTCATACAGAATAAGAAGCCAAGACATGTCGGTTAAAACAAAAACATTTGGAAGTCAATGTTGGATACTTTCTAGCTTCGCATTCAACATAAACTTCATTCAAATAAAATCATATAATGTTATAAAAACAAATTCTTATATTCAAAAACATTTGGAAGTCAATGTTGGATACTTTCTAGCTTCGCATTCAACATAAACTTCATTCAAATAAAATCATATAATGTTATAAAAACAAATTCTTATATTTATCACAACTTCTGTTGGACTACCAGTAAAGCTCATGGTGAGGATTAGTGATACATTTAGTTAACATTATCTCTGAAGATTGCCACTCAAGACAAAACATCCACATGGCATGTATACAAACAAGGAAGCCATTGGCTTATGGAGAGTCCAACACTGTTTCATGTGTAACCCGCCCACTTTGTCCAGAGATATTTAAAAATGTTCTTTTAAAACATATTCACGCTGCTAGCATTTACACAATATTAACGCACGCAAGTGTACGAAATAGCCACCGGCAGTTCGACATTTTAAATGATACAAGCATAAAACGTGCAGTAACGCTTCTAACGGCAAATGTTTTTAATTTCAGTTGTTTCGGACAAAGAATGAAGTCGTTGAACTTGCTTGGTGTGTGAGGCCAGACTAGTGTGTTTTCTACTAATCCCGGTGGTCCCGACTTGAATTAGCGTTATTCTGCTTGCGTGGACCGGCCATGTCCTCCGGCCACGTCCCGACAGCTGCCGTCTCGAATGCATCGGCACCCGGCCCGGTAAAACCTGTTGCAGTTTTAAGTCCACAAAGTTGACGAATCGAGCACTATTGAAACATCAAGAATGCAAAGATGCGAATTATTTTGAAGAATATTCCCGATGTTGATTTAGCAACCTAGCAGTAGCATTTACAGAAGTATTTCGGCGTCGTAGCAATATATATTCGATATTTATTAATTTGTTAAATATATGTAAAACAGATTAACTTAACATTGTAAGCCAGATGCTTAAACGCATGTATACTATTGGGAAATTATAACAGAGGTGTATTTCCTGAAGTACAAACAAAACCTACGTTGCACGTTGTAACAGTATATAGTTGGTGGTCCATACTTGGTAAGTTACGTTGCACGTTGTAACAGTATATAGTTGGTGGTCCATACTTGGTAAGTTACGTTGCACGTTGTAACAGTATATAGTTGGTGGTCCATACTTGGTAAGTTACGTTGCACGTTGTAACAGTATATAGTTGGTGGTCCATACTTGGTAAGTTACGTTGTACGTTGTAACAGTATATAGTTGGTGGTCCATACTTGGTAAGTTACGTTGTACGTTGTAACAGTATATAGTTGGTGGTCCATACTTGGTAAGTTACGTTGTACGTTGTAACAGTATATAGTTGATGGTCCATACTTGGTAAGTTACGTTGTACGTTGTAACAGTATAGTTGGTGGTCCATACTTGGTAAGTTACGTTGTACGTTGTAACAGTATATAGTTGGTGGTCCATACTTGGTAAGTTAGTTTATTGATGGTAATAGTACAAGCAATATATGTTCACTTAACTAGCTGCAATCTCTTCGTAATCAAATAAAAATACATTTTAATTGAATCGCTAAAAAACCAAGTGTGAACAATAAAACGAGACGGTGGTGAACTATCATAACACGAACTATATATACTGTTATATACTGAACAATTCAATTGTGTTAAGAACGTATACCTTAAAATGCTGCGTAGTACAACAGGTGGTAAACAAATGTGTAAGTTCAAATCAATTATATACTAGCACAAATAAAATTAATATATAGCCAAGATTTATAAGCAAAACACTCGTATTTTTTTAATGAATACAGCATGTTTAAAGACGTAAATAACTGTAATTATTGGACTTTGTTTTTTTGTTCGCCAATAATATTTTTTATATATGCATGGTTACCTTTCTCACTAAAACTACGCATCTAAAATTTTTAAATTGCACTAACGACATATTGGTTAGTTGGTATTAATATTAATATTAGTATTAATATCATACTATTATTATTATTGTTATGTTACTACTATTGCTTTGCCAGTCAAATATACAATATATCTGCTACAGATACGTGCAAGCCTTACCGAAATAATTAATTGTCAAAGTAAATATAAGCATACATATATAGGATATATATGTTAATTAACGGCACGTATACAAAGACTAAATTATATAGTTTAAGCTATATCCTAATAGTAGGTTTATACGTTAAACACAATTATTAGAACACAATAAATCTTAAACCATTCTACAGCTATACAGTTTGTTTGAATATACAATTGCTAATATACAGGCAATATAACTATGTGTCTATATCAGACTTTTTCTTTCTTATACCGACAAATGCGACATGTTTCACAATGTTGAAATCTGGGGAAATCCAAAATTCTCGCATGTCAGTCGGACAATATCTCTTTTAACATCTCGACATTTGAGGTGTTTAAGCCAAACGGTTTGTTCAGATTCGATTACACAAGTGTTGTTTATACACAATAATAACAACTTTTATATAAAATAACTTGAACCTTTCAATGCGATAAAACGTTTTCTTTATATATAATTATTCACATTAAAGGACCTTCATCCATCAGCGTACACCGTACGTGGTACTACATATATATTTAGATTAATCATCTCTGTACATCATTATCAAAGTTCC
>OY759267.1:46474085-46494085 GCA_963662155.1 Lamellibrachia columna
ACTGGACACTTGAACAGTCGAAGTGAACTGGATATGACATGATTGGACAGTACATACAAAAGTACATACAAAAGCTGGTGGTTTGCAGTAGTGTACATATTTAGCATACATTCAATTGTGATTGTCGTACGCGGGATGCAACAGTGATGTTCGTCGCATGAATCGTCGCTGCAGGCGTATCATACAAACATACGATTATTCATATCACAATTTTGCGCATACAGATTCCATATCGAGAGATCGTGGACATGATTGTACCACATTTTGTTTCATAAGCGACTATACACAAGATACCTGTACAAAACAGCTTCGCACGTGCTACATAGTTGATGGAACACATATTGTTCTGTTCCTGACTTAGTTGTGACTTTGCCGGCTTCACCCTCGGATGGTTGTGTGAATGTACGAACATTCACAATGCAGAATGTTTAGTTGTGAATATCTCGCTGCACTGTTCATAAATCTTATACATATGTGTCTTTGGTCTTCGTCGGAACAGCTTCATCGCGAAATGCATTGTCACTTGATTGTCACTTTTGATGACAATCGACACTTTTCAATCTGCTGTTCCAATATTTCCGATCACCTAGATGGCAGTTGTCTCATCAATGCCACGGCACCAATCGTTCACAATGTCTGCTTCTTTGGTACCAATAAAAATATCAGATTATCGTTGCTATTCGCCTAGCCAACGCCGAAGTTCCACTGTCTAGCTGCAACATATTGACGATCGTGGTCAACATGTGCCAATAGCCACACCACTGGACATATAGTTCACGTTGAACACAGAAGCGGGAATGGCCGTTACCACGTTTGCATCACTATCAACGGCAATGGACATTTGTTCACATCCAACGAACAACATCACTTTGCCGTTTTTACTCCACGTTTGCGGCTGGCTCTTTCCGTCCAATATCGCACGTACATGTATCGTTCGTTCGACCCGAAATTGCCATTATAGCTACATTCCTAACCTCACAGATTTGGAATCGTTCCCAAGTCTGTCTGCCGTATACATCCATTCCATTTTCTTCACAATTCTTACACACATACGTTCCGCCCCTGTTATACATCGCCGCTTCTGTTCTTCTACACGTCCACAGTTCTCACTGACGAAGGTGTACACTTCTTGCATGACTGGCCCGCATTCACTTCTAACCCACTGGTTGGGGGATGGGACTCGGGTCTTCGCCGCCACTTCCTCGGTGGTCCATGCCGCGTTCCCGGCCTCCCAGCCGCCGTCTGCTCCCCGAGGCAGCAGGCGTCACGGATGTCACCCTACAACAACGAAGACCACACCTCGAGTTAGTTCGTCAACTCGCACGCTTATCTGCATAACCAGCGCGCTAAAGAACCTAACTAATGAGTCGTGTCAACAATGCAGTACATTTTCGTTAAGCGTGTTGATCGCGCAACGACAAGCCCGGCTCTGTCGATCGTCGCGTCGAACGAGCGCATGACGGATGACGCTCTTAGTCGATGTCTCAACGCGCCCGACTACCGTTTACTCATTCTCCGGTCGCCGACTTTATCAGCGCCGAACATCGACGCGTACGTGACGGGTTGGTCGTGTGAAAGCTAGCGCGGGAAGTGCTCGCTTCCCGTTCACACAGGGTGCTACTTGTCGGGATTGAAAGGAGTTCTCTAAGTTAAAAACGTTACGATTTCATCTGGAAAATCTGAGATCAGCACGGTACGCATAGTGGGCCTCGCGTAGCATCATAGGTACTCATACATGTATGTACTTGCAAATTTAGAACTAATTCCAGCACACACAAACGCACGCACACACGCACGCACGCACGCACATCTATTTCGTCATGTTATAATAATTGTCTATATTGTGATGATATTTATATACCAAATGGTATACAATAATGCATATAATGCAAATCAATTTAATTAAATTCACGCGCAGCAATACTACTGATTGTAGCATGACGCAGATAAACTAGGATTAATTAGCAAGTATTGAATTGCAATAATATAAAACCGAACCAAAATGGTCGATCACTTGTAGAATCGTCAGTGCATGTAAAGTAACGTTTGCATAATAACGTTTGTCTTGCGACTAGCGAAAGATCTTCGTCGAATAGTTCGCATATATAGGCCTATTACTGTTAAAATAATATTCTTTATTTCACAATTACCCAATCCAGGCCATGTTCAGAAACAGTTTCTTTGTCTACCCGGAAGCCAATCACGTTTCGATTCGAACGGCGAAATCTTTCTATGTGAGACCCAACCAACCACCCAATAATCGACGGTTGTTACACGGAATCCTACTACGTCAATCGGGGGAGTTATCAGCCGCATTCCTGCACAGTGGCCGAGTTGCCGACTTTGCGTAGCGTCAGCGAGAGAGAATCTGACATTTGCCTCCATATCTGGTTGGCACGGACACGAATGCTTGCAACGTATACGCACTCTGGCGCGCCCTCACGGAGACACTGTACCGTCGCCACGCCGTCGCTGGCGGGTCCTGGTAAGACTCAGTGCAAGCCTAACCGACCGCTCCCGTCTCCGGGCAGCCACACCGGATACACCCCTCGGTGCTCGGGTTAGAGTCGACGATACGCCACAAATGGGACATCTTGAGAAACCGAGACGACCGGAATAAACAGAGCTGGAAGGCGGTGCTTAAACGCGTCCACGCAGAGTCAGAAAATATATGTGACTAAAGGTCACTTTAAAGAGTCGTTATTATCTGTAAATTACGGAATCCTGGCACGTCTTATCTCGCGATGTTTACGATGATTTGTGTGTCCTTTGCTGGGACACGCGTTTTGTTTTCACCATAGCACCTCAATGCCTTCAGATTGATTGATTTCTGAATCCTATGCAGTTTTTTTTATGATATTCATTCAATGTTTTATTTTTGGTTTGCTTTATCGTTGGGCGTTAAATATAAACAATAGCAATACAATCGTTTATATTGTCGCAGAACAATATATATATATATATATATATATATATATATATATATATATATATATATATATATATATATATATATATATATATATATATATATATATATATATATATATATATATATATATATATATATATATATATATATATATATATATATATATATATATATATATCTGACGAAAATGGATTTGTTAAGAAAACAATACTGCACCAAGCGCAGCTTCCCAGCATTTACAGGTGTCTGGTCACGAGTCGTGTTTCGTCGAGTTTTCTAGCGGTATATTTTAAGAATAAATTTGTAATCTGGACTCACCTTTTTATCTTTGCTACGATAGTTGTGTTGCCTGTCATCACATGCATTCCTCTGTATCATAATCTGTCAACAAATAAGACGAGTAATTATGTGACCAAGTTAGGACGTGGTATTGTTTATATATGCTAGATAAGACGTATTTTCAACAAAGGTTTTCAACATTCTACTAATGTTTTAAACAACGTATTTTCATTAATACGCATTCATAAAAAAAACAGCAATACGTGTACATGCCAGCCCCTTCAAAGCAAACATAGTGTGTAGAACATGTTATGATATTACATTTAACGAAGCAGGAATGACGACATTCGCCTGAATAAAATCACATAATTAAAACAATCAAAACTGTGTTGCTTATATGTACAATAAAACAATTATGACGGGAATAAAACAAAGACAAGTGTAAGAAACCATTCACACAAGGTTGTATATGCAGCAAACACCCACGGACAGGAAGAACTCAAAGACGCGATGCGCCCTATATGGAAAATGCTTGATGTCGTTGGTAAAATTTGCTTCGCTTTTGACAGATTTTGAGGGGAAATGCAGGCGTAATACAAGGATCTTCTGCTAAAATTAATAATTTTCAAAAAGTACACATTTCATCAAGGAAATAATAACATACTTGATAATTTGTGTGTCATATTTTGTGGCGACGAATGTACTATGATATTGTACGTATATGATTTTACAGAAAATATTTTTATCGTAAATATCATCTTAATACAAATTTGAAATGATATGCGTATCAAATACAAATTAACAATTAATTAAAAGGAAACGTATATACATATGTTACACAATACAAATGTGATATTACATATATTATTATTGGTGTTGTTGTTGTTGTTGTTGTTGTTGTATAACAGTTTTCCCGTTCTTCATATTCTTTACATTTCTTTGATGCAACCGATCTCAATTATGCATAATTTTCTACAATTCACTTCCCTATCTTATAAGTTTGCGCAAATTATTTATATCTTCATTACGCATTCGACTTCTAGTTAATTTAAGTTAGTGTCTCGACACGTGTGCTGTTGCTCTGGATCAGTGTAGCAAAACTGCCAGTGCGAGACACGGGAATCTGGTCCACAAAGAACAATTATTTCATGATGGAAATTCGGCTGATGTGCTGTGATAGAATATTTACAATAATTCATACGTATGAAGGAATGTAATTGTAAACCATTCAAAGTTCTTCCTCAATAGAGTAGTTTCACTCGTCTCGTTTGAGATTCATTTCGCGAAAAACCAAACCCATCTAATATCCACTACATGCTGGCTTTAGTATCCACTACATGCTGGCTCTAGTATCCACTACATGCTGGCTTTAGTATCCACTACATGCTGGCTTTAGTATCCACTACATGCTGGCTTTAGTATCCACTACATGCTGGCTTTAGTATCCACTACATGCTGGCTTTAGTATCCACTACATGCTGGCTTTAGTATCCATTACATGCTGGCTCTAGTATCCACTACATGCTGGCTTTAGTATCCACTACATGCTGGCTTTAGTATTCACTACATGCTGGCTTTAGTGTCCACTATATACTGGCTCTAGTATTCACTACATGCTGGCTTTAGTATCCACTACATGCTGGCTCTAGTATCCACTACATGCTGGCTCTAGTATCCACTACATTCTGGCTTGTTTATGCAAATGTGTTATTTAGTTTTGATGAAATCATCGGATTAAATAATTTTTACTTGATCCGGTAAAATACGGCGAAAAAGTGACAAGTGTTCCGGTACTATATAATACCTTTCGCAAGTCAAATCAATTCTTTCGAAGCTCTAAACAAATGAACGAACTCTTTTATTTAAACTATTGAACACCAAATATTGGTATAATTAAAATTGAGGAGGGGTACGATGGATTTATGTTAATAATTAAAAAGGAGGAGGGGTACGATGGATTTATGTTAATAATTAAACCTACGTATGAGAATATTACCACAGTGAAAACGGCGGTTTAAAAAAAAATAAAAAATAAATATGGCGATGCACTTACCTAATAGCCCGTTTTGTAGTTTCGCCGAGTAGTTGGTTGGGGAGACGACGCATCCGCCGTTGTTGGTCGGCGCCATGTCGTTGCGAGCCATGCCCGTCATCTGGCCGACCGACGACAGGCCGTGGTGTGTGAGGGTAGGCGAGTAGCCGGAGTAAGAGAGTCCAGAGCCGGACGGCCCGGCAGCCGAGGTGGCATAGGCGCCGTTCACCCACGGCTGGAAGCTACGGTAGCCGGGGTGCGAGTACGGCGTCTGCCCGGTGTGTGGAGACGGGTGTTGCGCCGGGTGCGTGTTGACGGTCCCCGCGACCACATTCATGCCGGACAGCGACCGACGCACGGGCGAGTGGCCTTCGGACTTGGCGACGTCCGCCAGCGACCATATCCGCGGCTTCGAGTCGCCCCCGAGGCCCGATGCCATCCGGGAGGTGTCCGTCGGTAACGAGTTCATCCGATTGACGCCGCACTGCGTCGTCGGGGACCGGCCGACGTCGTACGAGGACCGCTGGCCGAGGTGCTGGTGATGGGCCATCATCGTCGACGGGCTTCCCGCAGTCAGTGGGTCGAGCCCGACCCCAGGATTCGAGTTAGGGCCCGCGGAGAGACGCGACAGGGCGGACGACGGGTCCATCTTGGACATGTCGTACGTGCTGCCACCTGGCGGTTTGACGCCGGTGTCGCCCTCTAGACGGCCGAGAGCGTCTTGACTGTGTTCCGAAAGGGAGAGCAGAGAATCATTGTCGTTGCCTACAAAAGAGGAAACACTTATTATTATCATCATCATCGCATGTCATCAACATCAATATCGTGATAACCACAAATTCATTATCATCATCGTCATCATCATCAATAATATCATCATAATTCTATCAATTGCATCCAATGTTAACACTACATGAGTTCATATAACTTCATTCGCGCAACCATAAAGTGGTAATTTTATGATACCACAGACACTCGAGTGTGCTATCCGATACAAGACTTATGCAGCAATTTGCCCTAAAGAATGGCTATAATCATGACAATTACGGGCGTAGAACCTAACCGTTAACACCCCGACCACAACGGGATTGCCCGAACAGGCACAATACTGACGTGGGCGTGAGCTGGAGGCAATGAGCCACATTCGCGCAGACCGGAAGTCAATCGCAATGCCGCCGGGCTGTAATTTGTTAACAGACTAAAATCACGACAATGGTACATTATTTTCTCGGCGTCAGTCGCGCTATGTCCGCCGGTGACGTTCGGATGTGACGGTTCGATAGGCTGACGGACATCGCCGTTATCAGGATTAACGAAATTGGAGCAGATGTCGCGATTTAGCGACGCCGGCAGGGAAGCATTTGCGCACGAATCGATGATTGGAGGAAATGGAACAACGTAATCACTGGGTCGGTGCACGCATGCTTATCACGTGACTTATAACGCAGCTAGAATACGTGATCACTTTGTTCTGTTTACTGATAATTCATGGTTGGAAATAGGTGACTACACGTTTCTTAAATAAATACAACTAGTCTACACTTATAGTCTTCTGAAATGAATGTCTTCATATACATGCGTACCATAACATGTTGGTTTCTACCAACACACAATACAATAGCATGTTCCGATTAGCAATGTTACAACCAACGGCTAGTAAGGCAAGACAACCATGACACAAAACAATTATAGCGTCGCTTAATTACATGATTATTATTGGGAACACAAGAACGTGGATGGAACCGATGCTACAGTCGCATCTGGCAGTAACCTGGTAATCTTGAAAAATCAAATAGAAAATCACCGCAGCTCAACAAAAATGCTATGAAAACTTGTAAACACGCCATATGGCTGTTTGTTTCAGCAGTCGAGTGAGCGGGTACAGCGGCCTTCGACCGAACGGATATTGGCACACAACAATCACTCGGAAAGACGAGATAGGATCTCGCTACGCTAGAAGGGGCAGTAGCACGAAGGGAGGGTGCAGCCGCAGCAGCGCGTTGACGTGTCAGCCAGGACATGCAGGCAGGACACGCACGCTTATCGCTGGCAGACGGGGCTCGGGCGGCCATTGTGTGCAAGGTCGCCGCAACGACGCAGTAGATATCGCCTCGCAGCGGATGTCCGCTCTCTCTGGCTCACACGAGGACAATACTTGTGGTAATGGCGTGTGCATGGCTATATAGCAACAATGGTTATACATCATTACGAAAGGCAGTTATCCTATACATTTTACGCCCGTGGCAGCTTTTTATTCTCTATTAACATATTATTACTATTACTATTACTATTACTATTACTATTACTATTACTATTACTATTACTATTACTATTACTATTACTATTACTATTACTATTACTATTACTATTACTATTGCTGTAACTATATCATTATCATTATTAACATACTAATTATTACTGGAATTGCTAAAACAGTCTTGCAGTCCGACAATAGTTTATAGCTGATACTCGCGACAAGACGACTGAACGTGCCAACTCCATCCGTTTTGGACGTGTCTCAATTAGATGGCGATTTTCAAGCATGATGCACTTGGCCTATATACACCTGCGGTTTACTTTATGTCCGCGCACGAGAAGCGATTAATACATTCCAAGTTCCTGAATGCATACAGCCTGACTCGACGTATCCTGCAATTTGTAGAAATGCCAGTTCAGTTGCGGGCATACAGCGGAGAGAGACGGGGCAATGACGGGCGATACCTCGGTAACAGAAACAGCAATGTCGGGCCGTATAGCAGCAGTCGTGTTCTGCTACAGGTTCGATATCCATCTGCACTGACTATATCGACTTCACTTGCTCACAGCCTGGGCATTGTTTCAGTAAATTCATCGTCTCGTGTACGATGCAATAAATATCATATGTATTTGTAGTATAAAGGTATGTTCTAAATGTCACTCGCTCGCTCGCTCGCTCGCTCGCTCGCTCAACTCACTCACTCACTCACTCACTCACTCACTCACTCACTCACTCACTCACTCACTCACCCACCCACCCACCCACCCACCCACCCACCCACCCACCCACTCACTCACTCACTCACTCACTCACTCACTCACTCAATTAATTAGAAATATTAATTAATGTTATTTTCGTATTACCAACGCTTTCTATCCACACCAATTGACCTACCGTGAACCCGGAACATATTTGTATTGTAAATTTCCCGAACATTACTTGTAACCATTCTGCACAGCTCCACAACGACCGCATTGGATGCAAGTGAGGGAATATCTAGCAGCAACATCGTTGCGGGAACTAAGACAAGGTTCAACATCAGGTTTATTCCAACTGGCATATATACTGGCATATATACATATTACAATGGCCTTTTATTTGCATTACGTGTATTGAATGTATTTGAAACCCCACTAAACTGTGTTCGAGATAGGTAATATATAAACAATATATTTGGTTACAAAACCCACGTTATAGCCCAACTTTGTCCATATCGATAGACGTGGATTGAATAACCATTTCACTAGAAACAAGTGTCGAGATAAAATCGTTATTTTGATCCGTGATAACGAGACCTGGTGAGCGTCGAAGCCGAGTATAAAATAATATCTGCGGGCGCGTTCGCCGTGCCAAAGGATTAACAGATTAGTTGTAAATCACTCCGCAACATAACCAGCGCTCGGTGGTCCGGGACATGGATACCCCTAATTACGTGACAGGCAAGACAGTGGGACCTCGCGCCACGGACAAGAACCGACATATGTGGCGCAGAAAAAATCTCGCCAGCAGATCGCATCGCAGCAATTGACACTGGCGCGCGCGGAAATGGACACTGTCTGGTGGCGTCGCGCTACGTGCGACACATGTGCGGTCGCGGGAGTGTCAGTCGGGGATCCTTCTGCTGGGTTTGACCGAGTCTCGTTATCGCTGATTAACAAGCGCTCCCATAGCCCACCCAGGGCGGGTCGCCAACTGCCGCGTAATTTGCCGAGATAAGGTGATACGACCAATTACCACAATCCCGTCACGCCGCCGTCGTGGCTTTAACGGCAAAGAAACGGCTCTCGCGATATACTAGACGATGTGGGTAGTGTTTGATATTTGACGTCGCACAGGCTAAATATCCATGCATGAGTGGTCATATTGGGACATCAAGGCAAGAGTAATGATACAGGTTTTGTTATCGGGCATTGTCATAAAGCGACACGATAACATGATTTAATTAGTCTCACAAATGGAGTATTTTTTATATGTTATTCACATGTTTGAGTGTTATGCCATTTCCATGTTTCTTTGCAATGCTGGTAACTAGTTTTATTCCCCAATGCATTGGTTGGAACTTTAAGGCAACGGTAATGATATAGGTTTCGTTTCGTGATAAGCTAATATGATTCAAATAGTCTTACTATTATATATTAACTACACGTAAAACAATTGCGTGAATTACAGAATATCACATGGATTATGAAAATACACACGCTTCATTTATATTAAGTATATTTTATAAATTTTGGCAACGTTCAATATGTTAATGATTGTACACTTTTCGATATTTGTATATATCGGGGTACGTAATTTACAACTATATAATTCGTATGAATATGAACGAAACATCATCGAAATAGCATACAAAAGCGAAATTAAACAAGTTGTTGTTATATTATGGCTTATTGTTATTGAATATGTAAATCAAATGAGCAGTATTTTATTCGATTGTTGTAGGACAGACTATAGTGAGGAAGCCAATGCGTGTGCATATGAACTGACCCTATTACTTGCTGGTGTATGGAATGCATTGTAAATGGAATTCGTTTGTAAATATATACGAAAATTAACAAAGCTATATTTCGCCGCCATAAATGTATGGAGACTCACTTTTAGGCACACATCATATTCGTAATAACTATCCATCGATGTTTATAAACTAGCATATGCGAGTGTTCGTTTAGTATTATCTTTCAGAGAACAATATAAGTTAAACATAGTTAGTACCTTATCTATCGATAAATGAACTAATAATAATGATGATTATTATTATGTTGCGTCTATTACAATTAAATCAGCATGGCATTAGCAAGCAAATTCGTTTAAATGTGAGGTAAAATAAACCTAAAAAATAACAACATTCTCTCTATACGAACTACGCATATTTGAAAACGTTAATACTCAAATTGCTGCACAAGCTGTTGTCTTAACCCACGGCGGCGATACTGCGAACTAAGTGAACACTCAGGTCGAGGTGTCAAGCATAACGCAACGGCTGATATGAGTGTATGTCAGACATTCCAGCGACCAGGCGATATACCACAATGGCACGGCCACTCGTCTCACAGTGTGCTGCACAACTTGTTTCCGTTACATCGGGTGCCAGACAAGATGTCAACGTAATTGGTACGTTAATTGTTCCCGTTACATACTCGAATCTGTTACTGGGCGCGGTTCGAACCGACAGCGCCTCGAACACGATCTTGCATGGGGTGTGTAAAATAGCAAAATAAAAATCCGGCAAACACATCACAGTGTTGCGAATACCCAAGTAAGTAGTTCTGTTTTTATGTGTTTGTTATCGCTACCATTAGCAACGCAACCGGGGTTTACACCGCAGATAGCGATCTTGTTTTAGTAAGTCGTCGTCGAATGGCGCCGACGCTAGATGTCGCCAGTGGGCATGTCGCCGTATCTAAAACGCCATCTGTCACGCCGGCGACGCGAGACGTCATCAGATGTCTAACAAGGTAAATTAACGTCAACGACTGAGACGACACGGTTTCGACGCTACGCGGGCTGCGACACTCGTGGCATTGCGGGCAGGGTGACGTTAGGCAACTGGATTAGCGTGAGGGATTGGGAGCCTGTCAAGATTTCTACATCAGCACAAATAACCCAGTGATGGGGACACAAACTTGACGCGTACGCGGCTAAAATAGCAGGTAGCCGACGTGCAGTATGTCATGCTCTCAAAGGACCGTGTTGCAAATTATGTTTTATTATTTATTTTATGGAAGGTTACTTCCAGTTCAGATGAAAGCATGGACGGGAGCGTTTTGTCGACTGCATTGAAAAAGTCGTTATAAAATCCGCAGGCGCCACACGTTTGACATCTGTTTGAAAATCTGGACAAATAAACCATCGAACCGTGCATACGTTTTAGCATTGACGGCGTGCAAACACACCGAAGTAACGTGACTTTGGGTTTTTTTTTCATTGTAAGTCTTCTGGTACGAAGTTACATTTTATGGCCTGCCTTGCGTGCGTAAACTATGAGCTCGCATTGTTCACAGCGGCGCACGGCTTGTTACGAGAATAAATCGGAGTTTGCGAGACCGCGACTTTGCCGTTTTAATCAGATGCACCCTGGACGAGTGTTTGAAATCAGGGCGTGTCCGCCGATGTGGGTCGTTTTCCGACGGAGTCGAGACGTTGAACAAACGTTCGACAAGACGCCGAGTTGACAAGCCCCCGTACGTAACAACAGTGACACAGCACAGGTTGCCGTCAGCGGTAACATCAGGTGCCTTTATCGTCTTCACTGCACCCGCAATTAGACGCCCTGTTAAATATCAGGTAGTCGGTCCGTGTCACCAACGATTCCGTCGGCGGGTCGCGCTCTGTCAAACGCGTCGGTGCCTTGCAGCGGGCAATGGCCATAAAAAGGGAGACTTATTTGCCTTGCGCGGGTCTTACAAGCAAAGGCGTGTACCGCAACATTGTCTGATATGTTGTACAACAAACATTGTTTACGAACGATAAATGTTACTTATAACTGGCTGCGTAAATATCCGTACATACTACAATATCCGTACATACTACAATATCCGTACATACTACAATATTGATGAAATACGTTCTTCAGTTTGTCTTCACGACGTGCCTTCTATAAACGACGTGCCTTCTATAAACGACGTGCCTTCTATAAACGACGTGCCTTCTATAAACGACGTGCCTTCTATAAATGACGTGCCTTCTATAAATGACGTGCCTTCTATAAATGACGTGCCTTCTATAAATGACGTGCCTTCTATAAATGATAGACACACTCTAGCAAACGTGTCGTCATCGCTACTCACAAATCCGAACAAATATTAATTCGAATATATATATATATATATATATATATATATATATATATATATATATATATATATATATATATATATATATATATATATATATATATATATATATATATATATATATATATATATATATATATATATATATATATATATATATATATCTATATATATATATATATATATATATATATATATATATATATATATATATATATATATATATATATATATATATATATATATAATACACTAGCTAACCATTGGATTATGATTACGAACCTACCAACTAAAACATACATTATATATGCAACATAATGACACGCTTAGTGCAAGATTAAGCTGCCAATCATTTCAGGCCGAGTTGACATATGCTAACTATGTCCACTAACTAGGTCCACAGCTTGTTTGGCTTTAGTTTATCAGTTGGCATATGTCGAAAGAAAAAAGGCATTGATAAGCAAAGTTTTATATGTCCGTGTAATAAGATATTAGAGATTGCCTAGAGTTTGCTTATTTGAAGTTTGTAAATGAACACACTGAACGAATGAATCTAGCATTCAGCAGGAACGTCAGCACGCGTCGGGTTGAGCTGCCCGGGTCTCCTGTTTGCACACGTTTGAGGACAGCCCCTGGGCGGACCACGGCCACGTACCTGGCACGGCTGTCTCGGCCAGGGCGCCTCACGATATGCTAATAGCCAGAATAACAAGATATGCTAATAGCCAGAATAACAAGATCAGCTTATCGCGTTAAAGGTCCTTATTCTTCGTTCGTCTCGTTTTAGAATATTTTTTCCGAAAAATCAAACCTATATAGCATCCACTCACTATACTATCTGTATACGTGTCGTATACAGATAGTTTGTGCAAATGTGCTATTTAATTTTTGGTGAAATCATCGTACAAACTATTAAAAAATTTCTGACCGGATCCGATCAACGTTCGTCGAAAAGAGCTTCGCCTACTGTGACAACGTTGTGCACACTTTCGCAAGTTCATCAATCTAACGGCCAAAGTCTTGACTCGATGGGTTTAATACTACGTGAATATACGTCCTATATGTGACGTACTAAAGAGGACGCAGTTCACAATTCCCATTCACAACAACGTTCACCCACAATCCCACACGCGCAGAAACGTCACTTCATATTTGCATGTTTTGCTCTCAATGTGTACTCGAGTAGACCGGAGCAGCCCCGCGCCGACTTCCCGCCCCGTCGCCTAGTATATCAACGTTGTAAACTTAATTGCCGATACGTTTTGCCCGTGGGACTTGCATGGGAATCGGGGTGGCATGGCGGCTATGCGGGTAAATAAAATAAACAGAAATAGATCGTGCATTTAACGGACATTTCTCTTGCACAGTATATAGTTTTCGTGGGACCAAAATTATTTACAAATGCGAAAATGTACTATATGAATGGCTAGAGTTCCTGAGTACGTATGGGTTTCTATGTGTGTGACTTGCAGAAGTACTGCTTCACCAACACGCGAGTACTCGGCAGAGGTGACTCCCGTGCAAAGAACACGTCCGTAATTTCCTGTCTGTTTCTCATTACACAAGACATGTCGACACGACTGTCTCTTTCTCCGGTTCAATTAACAGTCTTGAACTTTCGTGACAATATAAAAATCGTCCAGTCCTTGTGGTTTGAATGATGAATAAAAATGAACGGTTGTCGCATTCGCTGCACGCTAGCCACAGAACGACATGGAGTGATTATAAACTGACATGATCTTCGACAACTTTGACATTTGTCCAGGTGAACTTTTTCGGTTTCATATAAGTTTTAGTGCAGATGACCTGGAATACCAGAAATATATAAATGATTAAGGACATAGATATGACCTATATTATGTACTCTACAATACGTCGTTGTTCTAAGAGAGATATTATACTTATTAATATTACTGTTATTAAAATATTACAAAACAACCACGGCATCGTACGAATAGTTATCTGTAAATTACCTGTCAAGTACTTTAGACATCGTAATTTCCCCCGTTATTTTGAAACTATGTTATGTTGCAATTATGCTTCAATTACTTCTACATATACCTGTGAAGCAGAAGCATACACTATTGTCTACCTCAAGCTTACATTGCTGTCTACCTGGAGCATACACTATTGTCTACCTGGTACTTGCACTGATGTATACCTGGAGCCTGCACTTTTGTCTACCTGGAGCCTGCACTCTTGTTTACCTGGAGCCTGCACTCTTGTCTACCTGGAGCCTGCACTCTTGTTTACCTGGAGCATGCACTGTTCTTTACCTGGACCCTGCACTGCTGTCTATACATGGAGCCTGCACTGCTGTCTACATGGAGCATGCACTATACAATCTACTTGGAGCTTGCACTGCTGTCTACCTGTAGCATGCACTACTGTCTACCTAGATGCTGTACTACTGTACTACATGCACTGGTGTCAGGCTGTCGCGTGCACTGCTGTAGTGTCTTCACCCTATTAACATTGTTAACATTGTTAACATAACCGCGATGGACTCAAGGCAAATACCACAGCGACCTGGCATCGGACCGACACAACACCCCGGCTACACCCCAAGTTGCCCCCCACAGGGACCTGCGTCAGAGATCTATAACCGTAGGACATAATTAAAAGCGGAATAACTAGCACGTTCCGAACACTGCCGACGTTGTGAGCCCGAGACTCGTCGAGTGTGGTCCGTCAGCGGGCACGCCCCGCACATCATTGCGCAACATTCCGGTGACTGTCTGTTAGTTGTTGTTCTCCTCGTTGTCCCTGTAGCCCGGGGGGAGGGGGGAGGGGGGAGGGGGGAGGGGGGAGGGGGGAGGGGGGAGGGGGAGGGGGAGGGGGGAGGGGGGAGGGGGGAGGCTGGCATCGAAGCTAGTCCTCGATTCTGGTTTTCCTCCTCCTTCCGTCACTGATCCCGTTTCACCACCTGTCTCCACGTCCCCATCTCTCGCTTTCGTTCCCCACTCCCTTCCCACTGCCGCTAAATATCCTTTCATTATACAGTCCTCGCATCTCTGTCTCGGTCTTCCCCGCCCCCTTCTACCATCCACTGTAAGCGCATTCGCTCACTTCGTTAACCGTTCCAGTATTTCCAAGTATACCTGGTCCACGCTCACCGACTGCTCACTGCGTAATTTTCTCCCGAAACTCTCTTTCACACCAGCCCCCCCAGCTATTAACGCAGGCTAAAATATACTACACAGGTTCAGAGTTCGGATGGCGACACTACGTCCTGTTCACGTTCTCACACGATCAACTGTTCACGTACCCAGACGATCAACTGTTCACGTTCTCACACGATCAACTGTTCACGTACTCACACGATCAACTGTTCACGTTCTCACACGATCAACTGTTCACGTACTCACACGATCAACTGTTCACGTTCTCACACGATCAACTGTTCACGTACTCACACGATCAACTGTTCACGTTCTCACACGATCAACTGTTCACGTACTCACGCGATCAACTGTTCACGTTCTCACACGATCAACTGTTCACGTACTCACACGATCAACTGTTCACGTTCTCACACGATCAACTGTTCACGTACTCACACGATCAACTGTTCACGTTCTCACACGATCAACTGTTCACGTACTCACACGATCAACTGTGCGAGAGTTTTATCTAAATAACACCGCTATTAGGACTGCACAGACCACTTTCTTGGGATCTACGCAGAGCGTAGTCTCGAATGCCTTTGCATGTTGCTGATGCGCCCCGTTGTCAACTTGTCAAAACAGCGTCCACTGTGGCTGTGAAGGCCGATTCTTGAGTGGCAGTCCTTGCCGCAGCCAAAGCAGTCGAAACAGGATGACATTGGTGGTAGTGCTGCTTTTTGTTTTCGCCGCATCCTCTTCTCAGCCGCATGTTGGTGTCTCTTTTCATCTGCCCTTTCAATGCCTCTGTGTGTTGCCTGACGCCAAGCAGTGCGGTCTTCGGCCACTGCTTCCCAGCCTTTGGGGCTGATGGCAAAAAGACTGGGGAGAATTGGCCGAAGACCGCACTGCTTGGCGTCAGGCAACACGCAGAGGCATTGAAAGGGCAGATGAAAAGAGACACCAACATGAGGCTGAGAAGTGTTTCTATAGTTTTATGATTACAATACCCTTCTGTCATGAGACATCCGAAAAAGGCTAGATGCCACCTTTTATCGCCCGCCGTAAACTACTCCTGCAAAAAGTGAAACGACGACTGGTAAAAGCTCAGGTAACGCCGACTCGCAAATAACTGTCTGCAGCTGTTCCCATAACGCGGAAGCAGATCATAAAACGCACTGCACCGAACGAAGGCGCGTGCTCTCCACTCGAATATTTGGTCTTTTCAAGTTGAAAACGCACCCCGGTCTAGAACGTTCAAAACACTATCCGTCACAAAACACTATTCGGTAATGTTTCAACGTACATTCAAAACACTGCAGCAGCCACATTCATACAAAACATGCAAAATACATGGTTCCAACATTGATATGTGAATAACCATCTCTATGCCAGCTGAGCTATCAATTTATGACTTGAATCAACAATGTACACATTTTGTCGTGAAAGTCATAGGTTATGGGAGAGTATTCTGAGCATAACCGTAGGTTTTTAAACCTTCGCTGAAAACACTCCAGGACGTTTTGAACGCACGTTGAAAACAATGCTGTATTGTTTTGAATGGGACATTGTTTTGAATAGGACATTGTTTTGAGCATCATTCACAGGCCATCCTGTTAGGAATCTTTCCAAGGACGAGAGGTGTACATGTCGAGTCAGTTCGTTCAGTAATTGTCAACCATATACGTTGTGTCTAGAACGCTACGGAGCCCGCTCTCAGGCTGCGGGCGCCGAAACTCAACACTACAGACCGCCTCGACCTTCTGCGGCGGCCTCATCGGGGCGGGGAGACTTCAAAAATAATAGCTCAAAAGCGCCACTATGATTAGCGCATATTAGCATCTCGTTTAAAGAGCGTAGGATAACGAGGATGCACCAGCTGCTGTCTATGTAAGACGACGCGTGCTCAAGTCAGCCGTATTGGTGTTTCAAATATATAGGCGCAGATGCAACGTTTGTTTATTTTTGTCAGAAGAATATCTTTTCTCTCATCGCATATGTAAAAAGTGAGTTGTAATCTAAAGAGATCTGTTAATTTCGGTTAATGTAATAATTATTTAGAGTTGTGTGCATTCTAACTTTATACATTAAACGGTTTTTATTAAATTCGCATGAGGCCAATACTTCCAAATGTATATGCGTTATTGCAACTGAAAACATAGCGTGTATATCTACGTCTGACCGATCCCTGGAAGATATTTGTTTATGTCACTTGTTTATGTCACTTGTTTATGTCACTTGTCTTGGACATATATAGTCAGCAGACAGTTTTTTTTTCAATAGCGTATACAATAATAATAATAATAATAATAATAATAATAATAATAATAATAATAATAATTATTATTATTATTATTACTATTACTATTACTATTACTATTACTATTACTATTACTATTACTAATAACTACTATTATTAAAAAACTTATATCAAATATATACGTACCGATACTAGCACCGCATTGTTTTATTTTTGTACTACTTTATTTAAATTGAATGACAATATATATAACTATATATATAGCTATCACTATCTTTATTACGTTTAGTGTTACAACAAAATCATTAGTGTTACAACAAAAAACAATTTGATTTCTCATATTTCTTTAAGTTAAATCACTATAGAAGTATAGTATAGAAGACATTTCTTCTGACATGGTCTATAGTTAGGCCTACACATCCGATCCTAAGTGGTGCTTCATTGTAGATCTAAAATGTATACATTTATAATTTTGTAGTATGATGTACACACAAACACATGTATATATATATATATATATATATATATATATATATATATATATATATATATATATATATATATATATATATATATATATATATATATATATATATATATAGATATAGATATATATATATATATATATATATATATATATATATATATATATATATATATATTATATATATATATATATATATATATATATATATATATATATATATTTATATGTGCCACCTATAGAAATCCAGATCCTAAAGACAATCGCTGTCAGATCCAACGTTGGTCAAAGCAGATAATTTAATTTAAGACAGACATTATTTCGATCACGTTTGAAAAGAGATTGCGTGTCCACGTATCAGCAGCTGTCCAAATGGTTCGTGTCGGGTAATTTCGACAAATTAACAATAAGTTGTAACATCCTTGCTCGCAATGTTGGATTCGGCCATTCATTCACCTGGAAGGGAGTTCGTGCAACGATACACCTCCCGTCGCGATCCACACAGCAGGTCCAAAGGTCACCAAGGCAATGCAAATAACACAGGTTGAATCAACGACCTTTTGCGACCTTTGTCTAAACGAACACGCCGGCACGAATATTATCAAGTACCTGACGAACCTCTCGTACAACGCCTAAATGCGAACTTGACACAGTCGCGTGCGTGCATGACAGAACAATTTGTCGTTGGCACAGGAGCGCTATACCGACATTTGCCCTTGTGAATAAATGTAGTATTTTCGATGTTGCTTCGTCGAAGCAAAAGTGTAATTTGCTCATAATATACTCAGATATAGAGTGCGTGGTTTTCAACATATAAATGTTTATGTAATTATACTTCACATTCAGGTGCCGGCGAATGCTCAGCTGTAGTGTAATGTGTATTAGTTTCTTTTATTTAAGATATAGTTTTTCTTTAGATTGGTGTTGACATAGTCGTTAATCCACCGTGTTCGATTTATATATCCAAATTATACTAGTGCTTTCTATTACTGAAACCTTGTATGTCACGATTAAGGGTTATGTGTAAGGTTATCTGCCAGCAACGAAAATATCGAAATACATAGATATACATTAGGGCATAATTAACATGAGGTATAGTTACCGGGGTTGGTGGTTGGTAAAAAGGGGTCACACGAACACGGGGTACGTATACTGGCATAACGCAATATACAGTTATTGTATGGTATTGATGATGATGACGACGACGATAATGATAATGATATATTCAGACGGACTGACGCGCTTCAAGGGTTGGTCGTTGAGATTGCACAATACTGACGCCAATTATATGGCGACCACGCCTAATCACAATCGTTTATCCGTCCGTGTCCGTGATCTAACTAATACCTCGTGACTGCGCGCATTAATCAAACGCCGAATTACCGCGCAGCTGATCAATGTTTCCTCCGCGACACAATGCTGGCTTTGTGCGCGGCCACTTTGCCGGCGACATCGCTTTCTCGTGCCGAAGCTCAGCCGCACGCGACGGGCTAACGTCGTAATTACTTCGGCGCCATCCACGTCGCCCAATCCGCGACGACAACAGACGACAAACAGGTCGCGATTTGACGCAGTCGAGCGTAAAAAGTGCAGCTCTTCCTGCCACTAATCTTTATTAAAGCGTGGTCTATTCTAGTTGCGGATTTCACGCAAACAAACCTATTTTTTTCCAAATCCAAATGCATTTTGTATAGACCGTAGATCACGTAATTCGCTTGTGTGCGTGTCGCCATAGCGTACGTCGCGAAAGCCGCCTGACGCCACAAGACGGGCTGCTCTCACATACTGACGTGGACGACAATGTTTTGGACGTCGCGTGTGATGGAAGCATCCATCATCGATTCTAAGGTTCATAAAAT